>JANAVB010001520.1:0-29738 GCA_029216955.1 Iris pallida
GCACATATATATATAGCAAATGACGTCTAGCCTAGTGGTTAAGAGAGATGCATGCGGTCCAACTGGTCCGGAGTTCGGGCCACAGTGGATACAAGTTCACCACAATTACCCATTGTATATATATATATATATATATATAATATATTATATATATATATATATATATTTATATATATATTATATGTGCCTGACTCGAATGTCCGTCGTTGCTCCACACCCAGCTCGAAGGCCCACTACTCCTGCCTGACTCACCTGGCTTGCCTAGTCCACATCCGGCCCGTTGTCGTCAATTAATTCTCCACTAAAAATTATTGTTTCTTTCGTGGCTCGAATCCACATACATCAGGATCAGTGGCGGATCCACATACGGACACTGGGTGGCGGAGGCCCAGTGAATTATTTTTTACCTTATTATACTAAAAAAAGAAAAAAATATGAAGCTTTGCCACCGAATCCTTTTATGATTGTGTCCCAGTGAATTTTAATCATGGATCCGCTAATGATCATGATAGATGCCTCACACGTTAGCTACTTGCGTGTGAGAGAGAGAGAGAGAGAGAGAGAGAGAGAATTTAACCCCTTCTATTTTCCTCTAAGCCTAAACCAAATCATACCAACACATCTATACTTTACTCTCAGGACAAGCTTATAGGTTACTGTATGCCTTTCTACGATGGTTAATGTTGTTGGTGCAGAATAACTCAACCATGAGTGGAGCTACTTAGGAAAAGAGAAGGTTCTACCGTTCCCACGATTTTTTTTTTTTTTACTAATTTTTTTAAACTACTCTTAACATCTATTCCTACAATTTAAAGAAAGAAAAAGGAGGTGCCACGAAATCATGTACGCAATTTGAATGGAAGTATATAGGTGAGTTTCTCATTAGCCCCTGGAGAAGAGAATCCCCTTTGTGATAAAGCACAAAAGAATTTCATTCAAAAGCTCCTTTAATTTCCTCTCCTGCCAAAGATGCCTGCAGCATGCGTGCCTTCCAACACAAGGCAAAGTGGTGTGTGATTACCCTTCCACCTTTGGCTGTTGGCACAGGATGATGACCACCATGCAATCCCCTCCATGGAAAGAAGATCAGCAACTCATTATACTAAATACAAGGCCGACCCTGGGGTAAGTCGGACAATACTTGGGGCTTAGGCAACCCTCCTCTGCTATGACAACCTTCCATGCTCAGCATGATCTCATCAAAGATCAGGGTCACAGATGACCGTCAGGACCAGCTGACAATAAAGATTAAAGGACAACCAAAATTAGTTCAGAATAGGACAATCCAATCCTTCGGACCGGCCTCGGCTAAATATTCATTTGTACAAATACAATGTGACCACATGATATAAGTGAGTTAGGATCCTACATGAATGAATGCTCATCATTTTTTTTGGGGCCGGCTATACACACCCCATGACCTGCTAAGGACACCCCACATAACTTAAATTTTATGTTAAAAGACCAATATACTCCCAAGTCTTTCTAAGAACACCCAAAAAAAAAAAAAAATTTCTGCGACAAGCACGACAAATACTTGTCGAACGGACAATGGTCTGTTCGACAAGTATTGGTCGAACATGTCTTATTCTGTTCGACAAACACTGGTCGAACGTGTCTTCTTGTGTTCGACAAAAACTGGTCGAACATATTATAATCGAACATGCCATCTTCTGTTCGACATATTCTGGTCGAACGTACACACTATAGTTCGACTGTCTCGGGTCGAACATTGTTCTGTGTGTTCGACAAACCAGGGTCGAACCTACCCGTGAATATATCCAAATTTTTTTCTAATTTTTTTTTTGTTTTAACAACAATTTATGGTCGACGGAGGGGGGATCGGAAAGCGGGGGGAGGAGGAGGAGGAGGAGGCGGGTCCGGGGGGGTCGGCGGAGGCGGGTCGGGGGAGGAGGCGGCAGCGCGTCGGAGGAGGAGGAGGGTCGGCGGAGGGGGGAAGGGAAGGGGAGGGGGTGTGCTCAGCAGCAAGGATAGAATAGGAAAAAAAAATTTTTTTTTTTTTTTTTTAAATGGGGTGTCCTTAGCAAGTGTGGGGTGTGTATAGCCGTGTCCATTTTTTTTTTCCCTCTCTTCTGATGGGATTGTATTATGATCATTGAACTTACTGGTCCTAGCTAGTTATCAATCAATTACTCCTTGTGATCAAAATCTGTGGTATGATTAGTCTGTTTGCTTTGGCTACAGCTAAAGGAGACAGATATGCATGTGTCATGATTGCTCCAAATAGGGCTACAAATGAACAGAACAGCTATTTAGTCGCTTTAACAAAAGAAGACTCAACACGGCTTCTGTGAATATGGAAAAGCAGTTCATGTTGGGAACAAGGTATGATTCGAATCGGAGTTTTTCCATGAGACATGATATTAGACTGAATCCATATATCTTAAAAAAAATTAACATGTCAAGTCTGTACCAATCACAATTATCTATACCTCATAATCTCACATCCTATCTGATATGGGACTAAATTGTTAACTCTATTTATACCCCCTTTGAGCGCTCAACCAAAAAGGAGACGCAATCCACCAATATCCATCTTAGCTCGTTTGCTCTAGCCGAGCAACCCAAGTACCCCGACTACATTTGCTCGTTCCTGCTAGTTGAGAACCTAGGAGATCTAACATATTGTCATCTCGATCTATTCAAGCACATAACAAAGCCAACACGTTCATCCACAACATAGTTGTGTGCCACATTCAACTTTAAAGACAGTTTGTGTAGTTATCTCCAACATTAGGTCTAATCCGTCTTCCTGTGAATGTTTGACCCCCATTCCACAGTATGGACGGTGCTCCTAACTAGACATTGAGAAGAGAGCCTGTATAATTCGATTATACGTATGAAAGTTCAGCACAATATGTTTTGAACTAACTAGAGTCGTCCAAACCAGTCCCATGATAGTTGTCCCATGATATTTGATGCTCATATGCCTTAAAAGAAAAATTCACATGTAAGACATGAACTAATTCTAATTATCTAAACCTTATGATCTTACTTTCTACATGTAGATTAACAATTCTATTATCACCACCTTTGAGCGCTCGACTGAAAACGAGATACAATCCAACAGTTCAACTTATAACCACATATACAAGGTGAACTTTGCAGAGCTTGACCTCAGAAGCAAGTTGAACTCTGTGGAGCTTGACGCAACTTGACCCTCTTGAGTTAAAGATGATTTAGGCTAGCTTACGTAATAACAACAGCGTAACCACCTTAAGGGCTAAGGTGGGCTCAAGTCCACCACAATTTTTTTTTCATGATATGAGTTAGTCATATATCTCAGCCCACACAAATCAAATTTTTTGTTCCGCCCTTGAGTATTAACATCTGCTCCTGTGCTAAGATTATATAACAATACCATATGATTTTTTTCTTGTTTCCTAATTTGCTTGCATGATATGTGTTGTGTGGAAGGTGATGATCAAAGAGCCGACATATAGTCTTGGGCAAAAATGAACAAAAAAAATTATAATTTTTTGATATTTTCTTTTCTCTGAAAAATTATAATTTCTATCTTATTTTGTTTTTGAAGTTTGAAAATGTCAAGAAAATTGAAAGAAAACGTGAATACTTAAAAGATAGGAAAGTGAATCCTTGTTTAGATGAATAGAACTATTTTCTTCCCTCATTTTCTTTCCATCGGATATTTCTTTTGACATCTAAACATAAGAAAGTAATGACTTTTCTTTTCCAACTCCATGATTCCGCGAAAATCAAACGAGGCCTAAATGTTTCATAAAATACCGCAAAGTAGATTGTAATTCCTCGAATGTGTAATTCATTATTGGTACATTTCTCTTATTCGGTATGGATTTTGAATGAAAAACCAACCCCTTACAATCTTCTTAGACCATCTCCAATAGAGGTTTCTATCTTCCCTATTTCTATGGAAATCCATTTTAGAAAAAAATTCTTCCAATGGTGATTTCTATCACCATTTCTATCCTAGGTGGCAATGATGTAGGATGAAAACTTTCTATGAGGGGTTTCTACTCTACATGTAGAAACTCTCATAGAAATTCTCCTATCTCTCATGACAATTATTATTGAGCCCCACACCATTAAATTGGTCCTTTTACTATGAGACACATAAGATAGAAATGAGAACTCAATTTTAGAAATCACCATTGGAGATGGTCTTATGAACTACGCTCCTTCATGCTAACATGGTCCCACCCGTTCCCATCTCTCCTCTCTCTCCTCTAATGGAGGCCGGCCACATGGCATTTAAGTTGTAAGAGGGTTCTAATCCTAGCATTATCCTTCTTATAAATAGTAACTATAGATTTTTCATTTTTCATATTGTAATAGTCCTGGAATCATTAAATTTATAAGACAAAACAATGGTAAGGATGAGGTGACATACACAAATAGTGGCTATAGGTGAAAGCAAGTGACCCTAACTACATTTGAGGAGGATCATTTGGTCTAATAGTTGCTGCTACAGTAAGGGCCACGCCCAAGATAATCTGGGCTGGCCCAACGGCCACATTCCCAAAGAAGGCGGCCCATACCTTGTTTGGCAGCCCGGGTTACTCGGCCCGCGACATAAAGCCATGTCAAATAAGGTCACGTTTGGTTTACAGAATTAAGATCACGTTAGGTTAGTAGAAAAGAAAAATCATTTATTTTTAGTATTTGGATACCGAAGAAAAAGGGTAGGAAAAAAAAAATTCCACAAAGAAAAAATAAATAAATAGCGGGGATGCCCACCCTAAGGTCTCCTTTGGTTAGGGTAATCATGACCTTGGAAAAAAAAAAAAGTGATCCAATTTCTGTGTTTGAATGTCAAAAAGAAAAAGAAAAAAAAAAAGAAAACAGGTTCTTCCCCTCATCTTAAGGATTCACTTTTCACAACCATTCAAAGAAAATTGATAAAAATTATAATTTTTCAAAGAACATAAAAGAATAAAAAAAAAATTTCCTTTCTGCGAACCAAACAAGCCCACTTTTCCACCTCAAAGCTTCACAATTTTTCTGACCTTTTCAAATAGCAAATTCTTGTATACATTACAGTTTTAAAATAATAGTAATAATACTAATATATATTGAAGAAAGCTATTTTGATTCTAAATCCAAATCAACGCATATTTTTAAATGTATCTATTATGGAAGCTCGATTAATCTGTACAAGTTAATGAAGACTAATTCCAAATGCAAGCCAAGCTCGCAATGAGAAATATAAAGCTATTAAAATAGCGAGTAAAGAACAACAAAGCTAGTAGCAGAATAATTCGCTTAAGAAGCTATCAGTCGAAACTGTTGAAAAGTTAGCAACAAAGTTGTTGAAGATAGAATAGAGCTATAGAAACGTTGAACAAACCGTCGTTACATAAGATGAGATTCAACCGCCTAGCATATTATTTTAAAAATTAGAATAAATCCTAATTGTGTAAATCTTGCAAACCTAATTGTTATATATTTTTTATATTTTTAAATAATATGCAAGAATTATCACAATGATAATTTTAAATTAATATGCTAGCAATCTCTCCTTCATGATTTAAAAAATAATAATATTCACCAATTATCCCAACGAGAATTCTTTTATTTTTTTAAAATGGCATGCAAGAATTATCAAAATAAACTTTATTTTTAATTTGTTTAAACTAATTTTGCTGTTTTTATATAATAAAAAAATTCGTACATGGTAAAGAAGTTTGTCGAAATAGTAAAAAAAAGAAGAAGAGAAGTTTGGAATAGTTGTGGAGGGGGAGGACCAAGTCACTTGGCGAGGGTGGATGGACACATCAATCGACTTGGCGCGTGGGAAGGGGGGATGCGCAATCTGACTTGGCCCAGAGAAATATTAATGGAGCATGAAAAAATATTAAGTAGTTTGTTTAAATATAATTTATAAATTTGAATGTAGCTTGTCCAAATTATCCACAATAAATTTCAAATAATATTATTTAAGAATTTATATTTTAAATGATAATATCAAGGTATTATTTATTTGTTAAAATTTATTACCCAGTCCACTTTAATAAAAAATTCAAAATTTTGTTACAACTATAATTTTTTTAATGAAATAGGATACATGATAAGAAGTTTTAAAAAAAATTAAGTGCAAAAATTTTATAACATAGAGACTCGACTCGACGTGAGTAAAAGGTAAAGGGCAGAAATTTTAGTTTAAATTTGGTTTGATTTAATCTTTTAATTTGATTTCTTTCATTAGTTTGATTTTAACTATTAGGTATTTTGTTATTATCTATGCTAATATGGATGATAACAAAATCTTTTACTTACTAATTATTGTCAATATTTTTTTTTACCATTAGAAGATAATTTATTTATTTATACACAAAATTTATTTAATTTAAAATTTTAAGTAAATAATTATATATTTGTATATAAAATTTAAATATATCAGATAACAAATAATTATTTCTTATCATCCAAGATTTATTATCTAATAATAGTTATTATCTATAGTAAATAACAAATAATTAAAATTATCTATATGAATGAAATATTTATAATGAAAAATTATCTTTTAATTATATCATAAATTTTTATCAGATAATAGTTACTATCAATATTATATTATTTATAATATAACTAAAGACTAATTTGTTATGATAAATATCTTGTTTATATAGATAATTTTAATGGAACAAATAGATAATTTTAATAGAAACCGGTTATTAATTTAAATTTGACAAGTATAACTAAAGTATCAAATATTCTCTAAAAAAATTATCAAATGGATAATGCCATAATATTGGCATTCAAAATATAAATTTTTAAAAACATATTTGAAAGTTATTATATATAATTGGACAAAGTACATTCAAAATTATAAATTATATTTAAACAAACAACTTTGATCTTTTTTCACCCTCCATTAATATTTCTCCAGGACCCTCTACCACACGCCATGGGACTTGGCGTGCCCCACCCAGCCAAGTCAGATGGCGCGTCCCCCCCCCCCCCCCCCCCCATGTGCCAAGTCACTTGGCGCGTCTGCACACCCACGCCAAGTTGGCTTGTCCTCCCCCTCCACGATTAACCCAAAGTTCTCTCCTTTTTGTTACAAGTCCGACAAACTTCCTTACCCTGTACAAAAATCTCTGTTTTTTTACGAGAATCCCACGAGAGTTGTTGGTAACTTTCCAAAAATCCGTTTTTGTTTAGAGTTGTTTGTATAGAAGTAACTCTTTGAAAGTGTAAAAGTGATACTTACATTATGTTGAGTTGTAGTGCACTTGCAGCAAGTGACGCTTTCTAAAATGTGTTTGGCGAGTGGAAGAAAAAAAAAAGATTGTTGTTTAATTAATATGCTAGCATTATCCCTAGGGGTGAGCATCGGTATAATCGGTCGGTATTTGGTCGAACTTTTCGGTATTTTTTTAAATCGGTATCTTAAAAATCAATACCAATATCGTACCATTTAGAATCGATTTTTTCGGTTTCGGTTAAATCGGTATTCGTTCGGTTTTTTTGGGTATCGGTATTTTACCAATTGACATTTGATCAATCAACACACTTAATATTTTAGAACCTCTTAACCTATAATATTTTTTTTTACTTTTTGGAAGTATTAAATTTTAAAGCCAAGCTTCTATCAACCAAACAATTAATCAAAATTATAAGAACAATATGTAGCAAGTTGCAAACACATAAAAATGAGTTTAAAAGATCAAACATGGTCACTAAGTTTAATCTTTAATATAAGTTTAAGTAACCAAAATTCACTTCAAAATTCTATGAGCACGGAAACATAAGCTCAAAAGATCAAAAACTCGATTCTTAGCATTCTTAACATAACTTCAAGTCCACTAAAGTAAATTCTAAGTTCTAAGAAACTGACAAAAACAAAGATAAAAATTAAAATTAGTAGTATAAATTAATCACGAACAACATTCTACAAAAAAAGAATATATATATATATATATATATATATATATATATATATATATATAAGGATAGGCATCCCCGCACTTTTTGCATCCCCATGCATCCCCATGTTCACATCCGTTAGATGTGCTTTAAGTCATATAATCTTAACCATTGAAAAATCAACGGTTAAGATTAGATGACTTAAAGCACCATCCAACGGTGTAAATTGGAGGGATGCTTGGGGATGCAAAAAGTGCGGGGATGCCTATCCTTCCTCTCTCTCTCTCTCTCTCTCTCTCTCTATATATATATATATATATATATATGGAAACGGATCGGGATACCCGTCCGCGGAGCCCCGTCGAAGCCCCGCCCCCCCCCCTGCACCATCGGATCGCGCGGGGCCCGCGTGGGGCCCGCCCCCACCCGCGCGATCCAACGGCTAAGGGGGGGCGGGACTTCGGCGGGGCTCCGCGGGCGGGGCTCCCGATCCGCTCCCTATATATATATATATGGATGGAATCGGTTCCGTATTTTCGTTATGGTATTACACTCAAACCGCTACCACTACCATTATACCATATTTTAATCGGTTCGACAATTCGGTATCGGTACATGTTTTCGATTTGATTTTTCGGAATATTTTTAATCGGTATTCGGTCCGTATTTCGGTATTGGTCGGTATTTGCTCACCCCTAATTATTCCTTCATAAATTTTTAAAAATAATAACCCATTATCCCAATCAGAATCCTTTTATTTTTTCAAATGAAGGCATGAATTATCAAAATAACTTAATTTTTTAAATTTTTATATTTTAAACTAATATGCAAGCGCAAGCATAATTTATTTTTGAATTTTTTAAAGGTAAATTATAAGGGCACAGCACATTTTACTCAGGGCTGTCCAAGTGTTAGTTTTTCATTATTTACAAGTTTGTCACTGAAAAAAATTACTCAGGGCTATCCAAGTGGTAGGTATAAAAGATAAGTGTTATAATTTTTTATTTCTTTCCTCACTCTCCATTTCTCACGAGAAGAAGAAGAACAACAAGAAGAAGAAAAAAAAACAAGAACAAGAACATCAATTTGTGCAAACCTAGTTTATTTTGATTTTTTTGCTCTCTTCTAATTTCTCAGATCTCTTTCTCCAAACCCTACTTTATTTTTCTTCTTCTTGTTTGGGCATTATGGATGAAACCCTAGTTGTAGAAGAAATTGGGTTATCAAATATATCAAATCTATTAGTCTATTAACAAATTTTTCTTTATTAATAGAAGAATTATGCATGAAATCCTAGTTGTAGAAGAAAACTATGGAAGAAATCCTAGTTGTAGAATAATTGGGTTCATATCAGGACTGCCACAATTTCTGACAGTCCTAGAAGTATTGAGGACTGCTAGAAATTGTGACAGTCTTGAAATAGTCTCGATGTACAACAGGACTGCCACAATTGCTGACAGTCCTAGAAGTAATGAGCACTGCCAGGAATTGTGGCAGTCTTGAAATAGACTCGATGTACAACAGGACTGCCACAATTTCTGGCAGTCCTAGAAGTAATGAGGACTGCCAGGAATTGTGGCAGTCCTGAAAGGGACATGTTCTACAGAAGGACTGCCACAATTTTTGGCAGTCCTAGACATATTGAGGACTGCCAGAAATTGAGGCAGTCCTGAAAGATACTTGCTGTACAACAAGTTTCTTTCAGGACTGCCACAATTTCTGGGCAGTCCTAAAGTCGAAATTCCCGAATAAAAAAAATATGTTAGGGTTTATTTCAATCTTGATAATAGAATGAAATATGCATTTTAGGATTTATTTTCATGCATTCTTTGTGAAGAAAGAAGTATTTAACCTTTATTTTCATGCATTTTAGGGTTTATTTAATTTTTTTGGTGCCATCGAAATTGGGAAAGAGAAGAAAACTAGGATTTTGATGGAGATGGTGATGATGGAAATGGTGGAGAAAAAGAAGATGATGATGATGATGAGAAAAAAACTAGGGTTTTGATGGAGATGTGAGAATGGAAATGGTGGAGAAGAAGAAGATGGATAGAAGAAGAAGAAGAAGAAAGCTAGGGTTTGTGAAGAGAGAGAGTGAAAATTTGAAATGAGAGTGATTTTTCGGGTTTGGGGGGCTGTGGGGTTTGGACAGCCCCCTGAATGAAAAATTTGGACAGCCCGAGTAAAAGTTCTCAAAGCCTGGCTAGTCCTAATCCTGGCTAGCCTCGAGTAAAAAAACATGTGCCCTTATAATTAGCCTTTTTTAAATAACATGTTAGAATTTTTAAAAAAAAAAAAAATTAATTTTTTTTGTTTTATTTTATTTTATTTTCTTGTAAGAGAATCCCACGTGTGTCACGAGAGCCCTTGGCAACTTTCCCAGATCCCGCTTCCGTGGTTGGCGCCCTCGTCTATGCAGATCCTCCCTACCAAA
Source organism: Iris pallida (assembly GCA_029216955.1). Taxonomy (NCBI): domain Eukaryota; kingdom Viridiplantae; phylum Streptophyta; class Magnoliopsida; order Asparagales; family Iridaceae; genus Iris; species Iris pallida. Next base: position 10,304 of record JANAVB010001520.1, read on the forward strand.
AATTTTCTGTATAGAAAAGGATTGATGCTATAATTGAGCATCCGCACCCAAATTTCCACTCCATCACTCCCAATTCCAAAGGGGAAAAAAAGAAAAAAGAAAAAAGAAAAAAGTAAAAAGAAAAAAATGGCTCTCCTCCATTGTTGTCACCCCCTCCGCCTCTCTCCACCACCACCTCCTCCTCTCCGCACGACGACGACGAAGAAGAAGCCGAGTCACTACACCCTAAAATGCTCCGCGGAGAACCGGACCCTCCGCTCCCCCCTATATACTCGTCACTCCCACCTAGATACTCGTCAGGTATACATACACACTCATCGTTCGTCGTCACAAATTTCCCAATTCCTACTTGCAAACCCTAAATTTTTGTAGCAGTAGCAATTACTTCACGAAAATGTGATGTGAATCTAGGGTTTCTTTTTTGAGTGTGTTAGTTTGCAATAGCTCCGCTTCAGGAATTTGAGATATGATGCAATATTTATCAGATTTTAGGTTTATAATCTACACTTTGACTTCACTGAGTATTATATTTTAATAAGTACTTAATAGTGATTTGATTCGTATAGTGGACGTGTTGAGCACTGTGAGGATTGTTGTAGGAGATACATCTCTACACCCCATCACCACAAGCTTTTTGTTGTGTCTTTGTACTATTTATGGATCATTACATCGAAGATCCTTACTATGTAGCTCTTTGGACTGGTTATGGATTCACTAGAACCGCGTAGTAATGGAATATTTAACCCTTCAACCCTCACTAGGTGAAACGTCTTTCTCCGTGCGCCTCGCAGCAAGGCGTCAATAGGAAATGGCGCGCCTAGGTGCACCTTATGTATTTGTTATTTATTTTGGCTTTATGGGCTCACCAGATAGAAAAAGGATAGTGATGGGAGTATTGGTGGCGATGATGATTTGATGGAGTTTGATGAAGATAAATGATTGTTCTATTGGTTCTGCTTTTATTTTACAATATTTGTTCATTCCATTTTGTTACTTCTTGTTAGATAACACAGTTATTTGTTACTGTTTCTTTGCTAGTTCACTTGGTTATGTTTTAACATGTTTTATTAGTTTGGTATGTTATTTGGTTTTATTTCTTATATATATATATATATATATATATATATATATATATATATATATATATATATATATATATATATATATATATATATAATTTTGCGTCTTGCACCTTTGACTAACTTGAAAATTTCATAATGATAAGACACCCATCAATAACAAAATCTTTTTATTGCTTGATGTTTCCCGTCTATTAGGCTATTGCATGCATGTTTATTTTGGTGAGGCGAGTTCATAAATACTCGTAGTTTCTAAATATCAATTATATGCTAGCATTTGTGCTTATCAACAAATAGCTCTAAATATATCCTACGGTTTTGAGTTTTTGTAGCTTGTGCTGGAAGTGAAGGAGAGGCTTAAGTTAAAGCATCCTGGCCTCCCAGTTGGCAGGAATGGAAGGGATGACGAAGATATGATACTTTGGTTTCTAAAGGACAGGAACTTTTCTGTAGAAGATGCTGTCTCTAAATTGACCAAGGCTATTGTATCCTACCAACATATCATTGATTCATTACCTTTTGCTTGTTCAGGAAAGCATATGGTTAACTTTTGACAATATCTATTACTTTTGGATTTGGTGCTTTCGAAATCCTATTCATATGATTAATAATCTTTTCCAAGATAAGCTTTATTTATAAGTTTATACATCCTTTGTTTTCTTTTCTCACTAAACTAAAAAATAAAGTTACGAGGCAAATTATGGAATATACAAAAATGGAAATTTTGGTTGTCATTTGACTACTTGTTGACATATGTAAAACAGACACCCATGCATAAAAGATTTTCCTCCAGTGACTACATTGATAGTTTCTTTGGAATTAATTAAGTTTCGTTACTGAACTGATATAATGTAGGTAACTAGAATTATGCTCGACTTGCTAACGTCATCTTCTCAAGTAAGGTTTACATAGAAGATGGTTAATTTTTTGTTATTCTACTGGATCATGTAACGCTGCCTATTATAAAAGCTATGTGAGGTACATGAATGTTAATCTTGAAAATATTGGCTTACATAGTGTTCGTAAGTTGATATCACAGCGATGATAAATTTGTGTCTGATTTGAGTCTCAAAGGGGCAAGTAATGCTCAAAAGAGAACCAAATTCAGCAATTCTGATTTGAAGCTGAAAAATAGATGGTTTCACGAAGATTGTGATGCTATTATTGAGTTTTACATGCTTATTATCTGGGACTGGGAGTTCTTGATACAAGTTGTATTGAAATGGAAGATGTAGGAACAATACTCTTCATAATATGGTAACTGAGAATTTTGAGTTAATTATCAATATAACATAATACAGAGTCAAAATCACTATTCTTTTTTTTTTTTTTTTTTGGTATATGGACAACATCAATATCTTGTACGTGTTTGCTCTAAAAACAGTAAAGGATGTGGCTTTTGTTAATGTGAGAAATATGATGACCCTTAATAGAACTAAATGGAAGATAAGAATTCATGTAGGTGGCCCCAACAATTTATGATCATACTGCTGTTTTTGCTCTGGCGCTAGTGATAAAAGGAATGGGTATGCTAGGGTTTTTGTACTATTTGTTTGTGCGGGTCACCGTAAGCAAACTGTGGTGTTAATGAATTAGTTGAACTTGAATGTTTTTATTGGTTGTCTTGTTGATTTATAGATATGAAATTGGTGGAAAACGAACATAGCTGATTTCAATTGATAAAAGAATTTTTGGTTGGTTGTCTAGTTGATTTATAGAGATGAAATTGGCAGGAAACAATCCAAGCCATTTCAACTGGTCAAAGGTTCATGAATTTGAAAATAACATTACTATATGTATCAGATGCGGCTAATGTTAGGAATGCAGCTAATGTTAGGAAGGAAACACGGAAACCGTTCCCCCGAACCCATAAGACTGGGAGATAACCGAGGTAAAATGCATAAACCGAATAGCCAAAATCACACTAGCCAAACAACACAAACACAATGATTTTGACGTGGAAATCCTTGCGGGACAAATCACGGGAAGATTGAACTGCAACCCTGAAAAGCCTCCACATCGACTCCTTACAGACTTCTCATCGATCCAAACTGGATCACCACAACTATTTGAAGCAAAAAACTCGATTACAGACTCCCGAAGAACAAAGATGACGAGAAGAATCACTCGAAACAATCTCCTCTTCGAAATAGTCTTCAATCCCCTTACTCTCTACTCCAAAAGTTGCAAAGCTTTGATCTCCTCTCTGGTAGATTACATCTGCACCTTTTCATAGTTTAGAAAATCCCTATATATAACCCTTCAAATTTGCAGTCAATCTGGACCATTGATTTGATCCAACTGTGTTGATTAAAATACCCAAACTTTGTTTCAGCCCGACGATCAAATTCCGGACTGAATTCAGTTTGACCTAGAAGAATAGTTCTGCTCGACTTGGACCGAACTCGGACCAAACACGGTCGTCCCATGCTAAAGAGTTTTGCCTGAAACCGATCGAACTTGGCGTAACCGAATTCGAACCGAACACGATTAGTTATGGGTAGATTCTCAAACTGCTATTTTTTGAACTCTGCTTCGACACCTTCAGCTTTTAGAGCTTCTCTGACACACGGATGGTGCTCGTCGCACTCCGGGGTATTCTCCACATATGTTTGGAACCCCACCCAACACCAACAAATCCCTCCCTTTCCAACTAGGTGGAGGAGCTTGTCATACCGACGATCCTCCTGCAGTACTCGGACTTTCCTCTTGGTAGAACCTTTGTGAGCATATTCGCTCCATTGTTCTCCGTGTGAACCTTCTTAAGCGTCACATCCTTCTTCTCAAGCACATCTTATATCCGATGATACCGAGTTTCAACATATTTGGACCGACTATGAAACATCGGGTTCTGTCCAAAATGGATTGCCCTCCGGTTGTCGCAAAGCAAAATATACTGCTCTTGCGTAAGTACCCCACTTCTTGCAGAAAATTTTTCATCCATAATAACTCCTTGCAAGTCTTCGTCGTTGCAACGAACTCTGCCTTTATCGCAGACAAGGCAACACACTTTTGCAATCATGACTGCCACAAAACTGCTCCACCAGTAAACATCATCACATAGTCCGAAGTCGATCTTCTGGTGTCTACATCTCCAGCCATATCTGCATCAGTATATTCGACCAGCTTCGGTTCGTTACCATCAAATGGAAGTTTTTACTCAGCAGTGCCCTGAAGGTATCACAGAATTCACTTGACCGCACTCCAATGTACCCTCCCTTGATTGGAAAGATAGTTGCTAACATGCCAACCCCATAAGCAATATATGGCCTTGTACATACCATGACATATATCAGACTCTCCATTGCTGAAGCATATGGAACCCACACCATATCTTTCTTTTCGTCCTAGGTAGATGGACCCTGCCCCGCAGCAAGCTTAAAGTAAGCTGTAAGGGGGTTTCTTATTTTTTTTTGACTCGTCCATCCCGAAGTACTGAAGTACCCGGTGAATGTATTTCTTTTGGGACAAGTGTAGCAGCTTGGACTCTCTCTTTCGGTTGATCTCCATCCTAAGAATTGTCTTCGCTGCGTCCAAATCCTTCATAGAGAAGGTTGCTCCTAGCTGGCACTTCATCTCCGCTATCTTGGTGGCATTTCGATCAACCAATAACATATCATCTTTATAGAGTAGTAATATGATGAAATTATCCTCGACAAAGTATTTCATAAACACATAATAGTCTGAAGTCGTTCGTGCATAACCATTCTTCCCATAAATGACTCAAATTTTCTGTACCACTGTCACAAAGCCTACTAGATCATACAAACTCTTCTTCAATCAGCAGAGTAAGTGCGACTTGCCCTTCTCACAGAATCCCTCTGGCTGCTCCATGTATAACTCCTCTAAATTACTATGGAGGAATATCGTCTTCACGTCCATCTGCTCAACCCTCAAGTCGAAATTGGCTGTTAACGCTAGCACCACCCGAATAGATGACAAGTTGACGACCGAAGAAAAGATTTCATCGAAATCCACGTCCTTCCGCTGAATGTAGCATATAACTACCAGCCTTGCTTTGTATTGAGGGCGAGTAGCATCTTTCGTCTGCTTCACTTTGAACATCCATCGATTTTTCAAAGCGTTCTTGTCCTTTGGCAACTGCACCAGCTCATAAGTGGAGTTTGTTTGTAAGAAACTCATTTCCTTCTGTATAGCCTGCATCCGCATCTACTTATATTCATCTTCCATCGCCTCTGCGAAGCTTGTCACGTCCCGATTCCGCAGAGTCCTTTCGTCCTCGCTTCGGACTCTTTGGAACCATTCGTCCTTGCTTGGGCGTGATGCCGTGCAAGCCTAAGTTGCGCTTGCACAAGGCCAAGACCTGTTACAAGATAAGATAGACAAGGTTGACAATAGCGCGCGGAACCTATAGCAGATAATTGAAGCAGCAGCGGACATGTTGCAGAATATATGAATTGAACACAATGATAACAGAAACAAATCTCTTTATTGATTTTATTTCAACATATTACAAGCTCTCAATTCTCTCTGATACAATGCTTACATTCTCTCAGAACTTTACAGATTACAATGATCCCGTTCCTTACATTACATCTCTTTATATACAAATCCAACTCTTTGCAATATATGTCCATCTCTTGGCATCTCTTCTGATTTCTAGGTCATGAGGATGAGGTTCAGGCTATCACTTCGGACTATCATTCTCGATGCGTCTTGCACCTGCGTGCAGACTGATGATGGGTCAGTATATCAACATACTGGTGATTGTGAACAAATGCTACATTCGTCTGAAACGATCACTAATTCATTTAGTGAGAAAACATTTCTTGTGATGTGATCTTGCTACTTTTACCTATGTTCATTTCATGCAGTACAGAGTCAGTTTACATCTCTTTATAAAACATCTTTGAAAAGCCACACTTCATTTCATTTCAAGCATACAATGGACTAATCATTTCAAGCACGATGACTATTCATTTCATGTGCAGTGCGCAGCGTGTTTCATGAATCATAATCATTCTTCTTGTTCAAGCAACTTTTTGGGGACATTAGTAGCATTCTAGGCATCAAAATATCTTTAGCAACTCTTGGAACAACATTTCATTGCATCAGTTATTCATAGAAGCATTTCATACTGGAAACATAAGCATTAGCGGACATCACTTATTCAGTGATTCTTACCCATAGCCGTCGGTCCATCCCTGCACAATACAAGGATTAGCATAAACATGATCTATGTATACAGTGTTCCCTGTTCGTCTCTGCTTTGTTAGCTCAAAATCGGACTTTCTATATGCATGCCATCGATTAGCAGCTGTGACTCACGGCTCAGCTCTGTACTAACACATGCGTAGACCAACAGCTGTGACACAAGGTTCAGCTCTGCACTGATAACGCACATGCTAGCAGCTACGACTCAGGGTTCAGCCCTTCACTAAATGACATCCTATCTATATGATGGTCAATGGGTTCGTTTCCATGATTAGCCGCTGTGACTCTTGGGTTCAGCTCGTCGCTTATAGACACAACATCTCCCTTGATCGCGAGGTCTAGCATTTACCTCAGGTATGCTATTACAATCTCTCCCGGGCTGATTGATTCCCAGCGCCCCAGGAACCGTCGAGAGACTATCACCTTGTGTACAAGTTGTCCGAGACCAATGCATGACTTGTCCTTTCTATCAAATAAAACCATTCAATGCACAGGTTATCAATCAGCAATCATTCTGTCTTTTCTCTTCTTTCGTATAACAGCCAATAGCTCCTCTTTTTTTTCATTCATTCAAACAATGGAGTCATAGCTCTTCTTTTCTCTTTTCCGTTCATTCATTCAATCGATACAATTGCCGTCATTCATTCATTCATTCGTTTAAGCATACAATCAGGCACAAGACAATCTTTCGTTAATCATAGTAACATTTCTATAACAGTGAGCATAGCAGTCTACTCTTTGATATCATACAATTAGGGGCGTGAAAGCATACTCTGTTTTCATCTTATTATGCATGGCAACAATTCATTGATTGAGACAATATTCTAACTTTAGCATGGCAGGCATCATATCATTTCTTATTAGCAGGCAACAAGTCTTCTTCTTAGCATGCAGATTATTTCTTTTCTTGTTCTTAGCATAGCAACATATGAAATCTCCTATAAGTATACTCAATGATTACCATCTTGTTATTAGCAATAGCATTCATTTAAAAACTTAGATTTTTATTAGGCGTAAGCGAATCATAAAATGAGTCTTTGTTTACTCACCCAGATTAATCGTCTTCTGTTGTAGAGCCAGCAATCCGATCTCTCTGTTATCTAGTGCCTTCGCAGAGCGGGGCACTACAAAGCTTGCGTGCTCTTCCCCGCCAGACAATAGCATATTGGCGACTACCACGTGGATGGTCAATGATCTCTTGTGCTCCTCCTCAATGGAACCTTTGGTGCTGGCTTTATACCAGTGTTTTAAATGGCGTCCGCCTAGCCCGCTTAGGCGGCGTAGAAATCCTAGAGGGGGGGGGGGGGTGAATAGGGTCAAGCTAACTAATCAAGCACTTAGCACAAGCTAATGAGCAATTTAAAAATATAAGTGCAAGAGAAGAAGCAATAACAATACCGACACACGTTATATCTGGTATCCTCCCAAGGGGCACTCCAGTCCCGGAACGCTCTCCGGCTTTAATCCACTATTTGAGTAAATAGTTACACACGAGTTTGGATCCGAAGGACTCGCCAACTTCTTACACGAGAGCTTTAGTCCGAAGGCCTCTTCGACTTCAACCAAGAGTTTGGATACAAAGACTCTCCAACTTCAACCGAGAGTTTGTATACGAAGACTCTCCAACTTCAACCGAGAGTTTGGATCCGAAGACTCTCCAACTTAAACCTTTCACAATATGTTTTGATCTCCTTATACAACAAGATGAAGATCTCACTTTTCAACTCAATAACTCTAACACAATTTGTGGATGGCAAATGAAAACTTTGTAGAGTTGTTTGGGGATAAGCTTTGGTGGTTTAGAAATTTTTAGGCTCAAAGCGTCAACCTTGAATGAAGGGGTTCAAGGCTATTTATAACCAAAGTATTGAAAAGAGCTCAAAGACAACTTTTCAGTCAGCGATCGGTATACCGTCGGTACGAACCGGTATACCGTCGGAATATCGGTCTGAAATTGCAACGGCTAGAAATATAGCCATTGGGATCATTAAATGTTCAAAATCCAACCGTTGGATTTTCAACGTTACCGAATCGGTATACCGTCGGTATAGATCGGTATTCTGTCGGTATGCCGATTTTGTAGATAGAAACTTTCTGTGAACAAAAGTCGGTATACCGTCGGTATAGACCGGTATACCGTCGATATGTCGATTTTCATCCGAAAAATGATCCTGGACTAATTTCTACCCTAGCTTTCGATTTTGCCATCTATTTCTTGTGTTTACAATTATTCCTAAGACTCATTACAGACTCCAGATATATTTAGGCATGTGCAGGCTTCTACAGAGTCTTGAAATGATGATGACATGGCTTGGCTTCTTTCCTTGATACATGTTGGCTTTTTCCTTCACATCAGATGTCCAAAGATATCCAGTTTGTGAAAATTGAATACCTTTCTGGGGCCTCGCCCCCGAACCCCCGACGAGGGACGCTGCCCCCTCGACCCCTGTCCGCTGACCGGGTAGCGGAACCCCCGAGTGCGTGGCTACGGAGTTGTCGTCGGGTGGTTCAGAGAAATCTTGTGGGATCCATCGTCTTTGGCCCACCATAATTTCTTCATTGCATACGTCCACATTGATCTTGCTTATTGATTTTCTGCATGTACATGTTAGATGAACAAAACAATATACATGTAGCAAAAATGATAAGATAAAGCACAGTAGGACAATGCTAAGTTTAAGTATAAGAGCTATAGTGATAGCATAAATATTAGTGATATCATAAAGTTAAACTTAATTGAATAACCATAATCAAAACATAGTTTTGATTTTGGTAACTCAATTAAATTTAAGATATATATAATAAAAACTCATATCACTAATAAGTAAAATAATAAGCACATATCACCAAAGGTATAAGTATATGTAGAAATGCTATAGTGATAGTATGAAGATTAGTGATAATGAAATGCTAAGCTTAACAGATTAACTATATTAAAAAACATGATACAATCATTGGGCCAAAACCTAGGCGGTCTCTCTCCGCACCGCTTTTCGGTAGGCGCTGGAGTAGGCGGTCAACGGAGGTTGGCGGTATAGGCGGAGGTGAGGCGGCGTAGGCGGACGCCTAGGCGGAGCAATACATAACAATATATTTTGGCCAAAAACGTTTTGTAAGCATTATGGGCCTATGGTTCTCTTTTACTAAACTAAAACTTTATAAATTTTCGTTCTACAACTTAGTTATGCATGAAACACCCTTAAAATATGCATATTATGCAAAAAATAGTGGTAAATTAGTAAAAAATGTTTAAAATGTATCGACTGCCTAGGCGGACTCTCTCCGCCACGCACCCGCCTACCGCCATTTAGAACGTTGCTTTGTACCTATAGCCTCATCTCCCTCAGGAACTGCCTCCTCGGTATACTTATCCTCCCGAGGGTTGTAATGTCCCGCTCCGTACGGTGCATTATGCTGAGTCGTTGACTCGAAGAGTTACGTTGACCCGATTAAGTATCGATCCGAATCGATACAAGAGTACGTTGGCCCAAGAAATGCATCGAGTCGGATCGATACAAAGAATTATGTTGATTCGAGGAACGCATCGAGTAAGATCGATGAAGTGTTAAGTTGGCCCGAGAGAAGTATTGAGTTGGTTCGAAGATTCTAAGAAATCGAATCGATGCAACAAGTCCGATTCGAACGAATATTAATTTTAGTTGGTTTCGTGTGCAGGCCATACGTTTACGTTGAAATATAAGAGGTCGACATTTTGCCTTATTTGCAATGTTGTCCGCAAAACCAAATCCTTGCCTTGCAACAGACTGAGACATAGACACGGTAAGCCAAATCGGTCGTATAATTCAATAAAGCACGAAGTGCTCGAATGACCAAGTCAGAAGAGTTGGCCGTGCAACAAAGTTATGAAATCGAGCCGCATCGACTCGACGAAACGACAGGGCCTATCGGCTTAAGGTGGGGGGGACTTTGACTCTTCTTTCCTAGTCCGTCATGCATAATTAAAATGTACAATTGTATGCTAAGTTAACCTATCGAGTCCAAGGACGTGGCTCGATCGAGTGATGAACATAGTACGTGTCTAACACTAGATAGAACAATTGAAATGAAACGTAAATCAAATGTAAGAGTCGCTATTGAACATTGAATATCACAAAGACGAGCGTCTCGGTACGCAAGCCATAAGAATATGGGATAATTGTATCGACGAGAGCCTCAGCACACAAGTCATTCGTGCCCCTGCGCACGAGTTAGAAGGCTAGCACATTTAAAGACAATTGAGGCGAGTGCTCTAGTGCACGAGCTATGAACATTGAACGCTAAGGCATAGAACATGGAAATGCGGTATCGAGGCGTGCATCGCATGCACTACTCGAAGAATAGAAAACAATCGTGTCAAAGCGTGCGTACGTGCACAAGAATTATAAAAGATGGCTTCGTTGCGAAGAGAACAGTTGTGGCATGAATATGACGGAACTGTCGGATGTGACACGATGCCTCGAAAATGTTCGGGACCTTCGGTTCGTTCGGTTGACGAGCATTGAGTTGGGGAATGATGCCATTGAATATTGAAACAAAGTATGAAATGTGAGAACTTAGAAAGTTAATGTGATAAATACGAGACGATACGAAGTGTGAGTCGCGGACTCAAGATTATGTTTGGTTATTTGAATAAGACGCGCGTTGCATGGTCGAATGGACTTGAGAAATGGACTGAAGATAATCTCCCGTGCACGGGTGTCCCCTCGAACGGGTTTGTGCAGGGACACCGGGACCGTTCGGCCTAGGAGGGATGTTAAACTTTGATAGACACACATCTCTAAGACGATTAGCGACCGGTTATTGATTTGAAAGCCGCAATGATTGGTATGCAACGGTAAGTCTCGGTTATTGGAATAGCAACCCATCCCGTGAGGTATCGGCTACCCAATTTGAGAAAAGAAAAGAAAAGAAAAGGAAAAGAAAAGAAAAGAAAGAAAAGAAAAGGAAAAGAAAAGAAAAGAAAAGAGAAACAGTTTTAGTCCATTCTGGCGCGAATACGTCAATGACCTTCATATAGTTAAGGAACGGTGGGCTGAAAGTGCAGGAACACAGAGATCTTGCATAGAGCACTTATAACATGATAGGGAAGGAATGAGGCGTATTCACCTTGCGTCAGTGAAAGGGCGAGTGCGTCAGTGTTGGTAAGGAGTCACGAAACAACACGAAATTGCTATTGGTTGCCTGCTTGCTTATGCGAATCGAAATAACATGCTTGCTATGATAACATGCTTTACTACTTCGAATATGACATGAAACCGATCTTAAGGAGAACATAAAAGATAACTAAATTGTATGCTGTATGAATCAATATATTATTAAATGTCGGTTTAGTTAAGTGGTCTTGATCAGTACATCGATGACGAAAGTACTAATCTCCCACTAGATTGCTCGCAGGTTCATGATATGTTCTGCTCGCGGCAGAGCTTCGCTTGATCGCACTGAGACATGGAATGCCGTAGCGTTTGAAGCGTGCGATCGCATTGACGCTCGGACTTGCAACATGATTGATGCGGCCGAGATATAGATGGCATGATGTAGGGAACGGTAAAATCCTTCGTGGACAAGAGAGAACTCGAGTGTTATAACCAATCTGGCAAATTCAGTTGGGCTATTGAAAGCTTTTGTAATCTCAATTCATTCATCAATAAAGGGAATTGTTTCGTATACTCTGTTTCTTTCGTTGCTAATATCAAATCAAAGATAACCATTTGAGAACTTGTCATCTTGCCTTGTACGAGTGCAACTCCAGACTCGTACGATATCACGCCCGAGCGATGACGATGATTCGGATAAATCGATGCGAGGACGAGCGATTTTCCGGATCGGGACGTGACAAGGGTCACCTTGACCACCATCAACAAGCTGATGATCAAGGTTGGGAGCATCTCCATGTATTGGCTCCCTCATAATTGGATTTTCTGTAATGTCCTCTAGCTCAAAGCGTGATGATTCTAACTTAGGTAATTTCTCAGTCTCAAAAGGCATATCGGAATCCTGAGTGTTGGTCATGGTTTGATCCTCGACAATACCACGTCCTTATTTCTTTAGAGCTTTATTTCCATCGGGTTGTAGAGTCTATAGCCAAACTCATCCTGATCATAGCCGACAAAGATGCACTACCTCGTTTTCGACTCAAGTTTAGACCTATCGTCTTTCAGTACATGTACAAAGGCCTTACAACCATACGCTCGAAGGTAACTGTATGATGGCTCAATGTCATACTATACTCTATCAGGCATATCACCCTTCAAAGAGCACTCTAAGATAAATTATTAACATACACGGCAGTACTAGTCCTACCCCAATATATGTCCTGTAAGTTTGCTTATGACAGCAAATATCGTACCCTTTTCCATCAGTGTCCTGTTCATACGCTCCGCTATGCTATTAAGCTGAGATGTCTTGGACGGAGTCTTTCGGTGTCGATCCCTTGCTCTTTGTAGTAAGCATCAAATGGACCAATATATTTGCCGCCATTGTCGAACTGGATACACTTTAACTTCTTCTCAGTCTCCCTTTCAACAGCGGCATAAAATTCTTTGAAAGTAGACAACACCTTATTCTTGGTCTTTAAAGCGTAGATCCAAACTTAACTATTCTGGAAGAGTTATTAATAAAAGTCACAAAGTAAGAAGCAGCACAAATAGATTGTACTTTCATTGGACCACAGACGTCTGAGTGACCTAACTCGAGCAATGCCGGAAAGACGCCATATTTTGCTTTCCTGCCAGACACTACGTGCATCTTTCCAACGTTGTAGACTTGAGCTCCGAAATTACTTTTTCGTTCAACAAGTACCTCATTCCTTTCTTGCTAATATGACTGAGCCGTCTGTGTCATAACCCCAATAGACGCATTGTTGACTGCGTTCACCTCTTCTGCCCCTGTGTGCTCCCTTTCTTATAGTAGAGACTGCACTTCTTACTTTCTATGACAATCACCATCAAGCCTCTAGAAAATTTCACTAACAGTTTCAAAAGAAATTGAAGAACCTCTCTTTATCCAACCTTCAAACCGACACCAGGTCTAAGCAAATATGAGGGGACATGACGAACACCTTTGAGAACAAGAGTTGTACCTGTCTTGGTTCTCAAATGCACGCCCTCAATAACAACTGCTTTTGACATGTCTCCGTTGTCCATCTTCAATACGCCACCGTCTCCTCTCGTATAAGTATCAAATAGTGCCTTATTGTGAGATACGTGTGCCAAAGTCCCTGACTCCACCAACCAAGAGTTTTATCGCATGCGAGGTTCATGATTACCTCATCACCTACAATGATCATATCGTCTCTATGTGTTGAGGCAGCTGCAGTTGTGTTCTCACTTTTCTTTCCCTCGTCACCCTTCTTCTCTCTTCCAAACGAAAGAATTTCACTTGATGTGGCCCTTTTTGTCATAATTGTAGCACTCGGAGCCCTCGTACCGACCCTTAACCTTGCCTCTGCCACCGTCCGGACCTCAGCTTTTACTCCTTCCACGACTCTCTGAAACAAGCGCCTCCAAGTGGGATGTTGATAACGTGTCTTCATATTTTTTTTGCATCTCTTCATTCAATACCCGCTTTTAGCGAACTCCAGACTGACCATGCCTTCTCGAGCAGAAGTGATCATAGACACTCGTACAATCTCCTACGAGTCAGGCAAAGTACACAGCAACCACAGTCCATGAACTTCGTTGTCGAACTTTACCCCTGAACTTCTTCGTCGAACTTTACTCCCATAGAGGATAATTAGTCAACTGTGTCCTGAAACTCACTCAGGTGATCCGTAATGGACGAATCATCCTTGTACCTTATATCTATCATCTGTCGGATCAGGAACTTGTTTACTCCGGTCTTCTTCGTATACAGGGATTCCAACTTCTCCCAAAGTGTTCTTGCGTGCTCTATATGGGCGACGTAAGTGTACACGTTCTCACCAACGAAGTCCTCATATAACCACACACCTATATGTGCTCGAAATTTCAGTCCTCATTGGATTTCTCACTGGGCTTTTCAGAAGCAAATACTTGAAGATGCACGTTCTTGCCGAACAAAAAACCATTTATCTTGCTTCGTCAATAGTGATAATTGGAATCAGGTTTACCATGCTCACCAGACTTGCATCCATCTCTTTTTCTTGATTTGACTGTCAGCTGACATCTCCTTTGAACGCAAAGCTTTGATACCACTTTGTTGGTATCAGCAGAACCAAAAGCTTTGATACTACTCTGTTGGGAACGGAATGCGAAAACCATTACCCCAAACTGAGAAGACTGCGAGAGAATCGACGTAAAACGCATAAACCAAATAGCCAAAATCATACGAGAGCCAAACAACACACACAACGATTTAGACGTGAAAAATCCTTGCGAAAAAATCACATGACGATCGGAGTCCAATCTTGAAAAGCTTCCACTGATAGAATAAAAAAGTATATCGGCTCCTTACAAACTTCTCACCGAGCCAAACCGGATCACCACAACTTCTTGAAGCAGAAAGCTCGATTACTGACTTCTGAAGAACAAAGATGACAAGAAGAATTACCCGGAATAATCTCCTCTTTGAAATAGTCTTCAATCCCCCGTCTCTCTCCAAAAGTTGAGAAGCTTTGATCTCCTCTCTGATAGATTAGATCCGCACCTTTTTAAGATTTACGAAATTCCTATATATAGCCCCTCAAATTTGCAGTCAATCTGGAATATTGATTTGATTCAACGTTGTTGATTAAAACACCAAAAACTTATTTCAGTCCGACGACTGGTATGACCTAGCAAAATAGTTCTCCTCAACTTGGACCGAACTCAGACTAAAAACAGTGGCCTCATGCTAAAGAGATCTGTCTGAAACTAATCGAACTCGGACTGAACACGGTCAGGTCTGAACAGATTCTCAAACTGCTATTTCCTGAACTATGTTTCAACACCTTCAGCTTTCTGAGCTTTTCCGACGCACGGATGACGCTCGTCACACTCCAGGGTGTAATGTCCTGCTCCGCACGGTGCATTATGCTGAGTCGTTGACTCGAAGAGTTGCGTTGACCCGATTAAGTATCGATGCGAATCGATACAAGAGTACGTAGACCCGAGGAATGCATTGGGTAAGATCGATGCAAGTGTTAAGTTTGTCACGCCCCGATTCCGTAGAATCGATAGTCGTCCCCCGGGCGTGATGCCGTGCGAACCTAAGTTGCGATCGCACAAGGCATAGTCATAAGGGAATGTCACAACATCAAGTTAGAATACGCAGAGAAAATTGAATGACACATTGAAATAGAAGTAAACTTTTTCATTGATAATAAAACTTCATTTACATTGACTCCATTACAATCATTGCCGCGCGGGCTACCACATGACTTGACTTACAAAACGAACGCTGATGATATAGTCGTTCCATACATTACATCCCTTTTTACAAGCAAAAACCATTACACATTTCCACATGCAATCGAAGGAAGTCGAGTCGTCATTTTTCTTCTTTGTACTGAGTGCGGAGTCTTAAAAAAGGATTTAGAACAAGCCTTCAACACGCGGACGAGGCTTCAAAAGGGTTCACGTCGCCTTGAGCTTTTAAGCGGCACGTCCTTCGTGGTTCGGGGTACCTGCGTGGAGAGCGAGGATCAGTACATTACATTTTGTACTGGTGCGTGGCTATTTAGGTTCCAAGCTCTCATTTGGTTGAGAGTTTATATAACTTTAGTTCATGAATGTTTCTAACCATCCTAATGAATTTCAAACAAGCATATGACAAGTATAATGTAAAATACGTTGGAACTTACCCACGGCGGACCGCGTCGCGCCTTATAAAACTTACCATGTTCTTCCCTGTCAATTGTTATCATTTTCATACCAAGTGCAATATTACGTGCGATTGGTCACTGGCATCACAAGCCATCTTGGACGTATAGCTTTGTTAATCGGGGTCCTTTCAACGCAAATAGCTAGCTCCGTTGCAAGTCCCCACTTAACCTGTGCTGAAACCTTTTGCACGACTATACCCTGTTTCCTCCTAGGCCGAAACGGTCCCGTGGTTCCGGGTTGCCGCTTGAGGAAACTATCGCCTTGTCGACAAGTTGTCCATAACCGTGCAAAGACATATTTTCCTTTTAGTTATTAAGACATAGCCTGCCTTCTCTTTGAAAGCTCAATCATTTTTCCGTGTTCGTGTCCTTGCATTTATCCTTTCATTCGCAACAACATTATCGATTTACCTAGGAAGGGGGTCGAGAAGAGAAGGGTCAGCCACTCACCTTGAGTTTACTTCAGGCGAGAGAACTTGTTGGTCGCGCTAGACGTCGCCTACGCGATTACCTGAAATCGCACAAGCAACCGAATAGAACACTGCATTATTCAAGAAGTTCGATAGGAAATGCGAGTTCGAAATGCAAGTCATGAAAACCATCGAAAAACATTCACGAAAACGTATTCAGAAAACAAAGCCAAAACCAACGCAAGCGGCGTGAAAAGCAGAGCAACGGGAGGTCTCTTCCAACTCAGCCGCAGAGTCAATCCTTGAGGCGCAACCCGCTGAATATGGGACTTGGTTCCGAAGAAGCCATTCCATAACGGGGAATGGATCTTAATTCAATCGTTCCCGTTCGATCGACTCGATCGATCCCGACCTAGCGGTCCCGACCTATCGGTCCCGACCTAATCGATAGCGACAGTGTTCCTTTCTCGCGCACCCCGTGGACGGAGTACGGGGTACGATGTAGGGACGGGGCACTACACCATAACCAACTAAGAAAAAGTTTCGTCCTCGAAACTTAAGAATAGAACCAACCTTTACGAGAACAATGAAGGGAATTTTTCTTTCATTTCTGACTCAAGCTCCCATGTCGACTCTTCGACTGAATGGTTTCTCCAGAGGACGCGGACGAGAGGAATAGCACGGTTGCGGAGGAGTTTATCCTTGCGCTCCAAGATTTGCACTGGCTCTTCGACATATGACAAGTCCGCCTTCAGGTCCAGCTTACCCAAATCCACCACATGGCTCGGATCGTGCACGTACTTCCGCAATTGTGAGACGTGGAAGACGTCATGTACCTCTGACAATGCAGGCGGCAAGGCGATTTGGTAAGCTACCGGGCAGTGTTCTAAAAATCGGCCTAGGCGCTAGGCGGCCGCCGGCCGCACCGAAAAGGCCCTAGGCGGCCGGCCTAGGCGCTGGGCGGGCCTAGGCGGGCCTAGGCGGGCCTAGGCGGCCCTAGTCGGGCCTAGGGTTAGGGTTAGGGTTAATTTTTTTTTGAAATTCAAGAAAAAAAAATCAAAAAAAAAAAACACAAAATTATATTTGACAAAATTAAAAACTTATCCGCCGCCGTCGCCGCCGTCGTCGTCGCCGTCGTCGCCGCCGTCGCCGATGCCGCCGACTGCTGCTGTTGTTGCTGCTGTTGTTGTTGCTGTTGCTGTTGTTGTCGTCGTCGGGAAGGAGTAGGGAAGAGGGGAGCGGAGGGGAGGAGGAGAGGGGGGAGCGGAGGGGGGAGGAGGAGGGGAGCGGAGGGGAGGAGGAGAGGGGGGGAGCGGAGAGGGGAGGCGGAGGGGAGAGGGGAGCGGAGGGGAGGAGGAGAGGAGAGGGGGGAGAGGTCTGCTGTGAGTGTGACTCTCTCTCCTCTCCTCCCCTTATATGTGTGTGTGTGTTTTTTTTTCAAGTAAAAAAAAATTTGAACACATAACAAACATGGGATTTGAACCCACAACCTCATGTTATGAATTGAAGTCTTAAGTATAGCTACATTAGCCATAAAAGCCCAATAGTTTTTGTGACTATAAGTAACAAACATGTTATTTATATATACACTCATGAGCAAAAAATCAAAAAAAAAAAAAAAAAAATGGCCGCCTAGGCGCCCTAGGCGCTATACGGGCACTCGGCGCACCGATTCCGCCTAGCGAAATCTATAACATTGCTATCGGGGCGACTCGCTTAAATATTTCGAACGGACCAACAAATCTTGGGCTCAATTTTCCTTCGCACCGAACCTAGAAACTCCACGCATGGGCATGACTTTCAAGAATACATGGTCGCCTTCCGAGAACTCGAGGGGGCGTCGGTGCGTTTCGGCATAGCTCTTCTGTCGGCTTTGTGCTATCTTCAATCTCTTCCGTATTAACTTGACCTTCTGCACGGTCTGCTCCACCAGCTCCGGACCGAGTATCTGCCGCTCCCCGACTTCATCCCAGCAAATGGACGATCTGCACTTCCGGCCGTACAAAGCTTCATACGGCGCCATTTGGATGCTGGACTGGTAGTTGTTGTATGCAAACTCGGCCAATGGTAGACGGACATTCCAGCTTGACTTCAAGTCGATCGCACAAAGTCGTAACATGTCTTCGAGAATCTGGTTCACCCGCTCTGTTTGGCCGTCAGTCTGAGGATGATAAGCTGAGCTAAACTTCAACTTGGTCCCCAAAGCTGAATGTAGACTACTCCAGAAGCGCGCTACGAACCGTCCATCCCGATCAGAGACGATAGATACTGGGACCCCGTGCAGCCGAACTATTTCATCAAGGTATATCTGAGCAAGACGGTTGACGTTCCAAGTAACTTTGATGGCTATGAAGTGCGCTGATTTGGTTAGTCGATCGATTATGACCCAGACGACGTCGTTTCCCCGCGGCGTCCTCGGCAAGCCAACAACGAAGTCCATAGTGACATGATCCCATTTCCACTCTGGAATGGCAAGGCTCTGCATCTCCCCGCCCGGTCGCTGGTGCTCGGCTTTGACTTGCTGACATGCCATACACTTTGACACAAAGAGCGCTACGTCCCTCTTCATGTCGTGCCACCAAAAGACAATGCGGAGGTCCTTATATATCTTGGTGCTACAAGGATGCAAAGAATATTTTGCATAATGCGCCTCCGACATTATCTCCTTTCTAAGTTCTGCGTCATCCGGAACGCATAGCCGTCCCTTCACTCGCATCACTCCCGACTAGTCCTCTACAAAGTCGGACGCTTTCCCTGTCGATATCAGCTTCCGCATCTTCTCCAGGTATGGATCGTCCTTCTGAGCAGACTTGATTCTCTCCAACAGGCTCGGTTCCACCCGCAGTTGCGCCAGCTTTACGTCTCTAAAACGAACTCGGAGTTCAATGTCCATCCCTTCCAAGTCACGCAGCAGTCGATCGTTGATGCATAACGAAGCTAAGTACTTCCGGCTCAGCGCATCCGCTACAACATTCCCCTTGCCCGGCGTGTAG
>JANAVB010001521.1:0-7500 GCA_029216955.1 Iris pallida
TACCCAAACGGCACAAGGCCGAACCGGGCGACGAAGTCCGGGTACTGGAAGGCGACGGGCAACGACAAGCCGATCCGCAGCCGGTCCCAGTCCGTGGGGACCAAGAAGGCGCTCGTCTTCTACAAGGGGCGGCCGCCGAGGGGGTCCAAGACCGACTGGGTCATGCACGAGTACCGCCTCGCCTCCGCCACCGATCCGGCCTCGAGGTTGGACGATTGGGTGCTGTGCAGGATCCACAACAAGGGCAAGATGAAAAAGAAGAGTGCTAGTACAAGTACTACTACTAATACTGAACAGGACACGAGTGGCGAAGAGTACATAACTTCCATTGCTCATCTGCTCGAGTCTCACGACTGTATCTCCCTTTCGCAGTTATTTGACGATCCGGTGCCGTTCTACTCCGTGGACGATCTCTTCGAAACATGCACCACTGACAGCAGCGGCACGGGCGGCAGCAGTGATAACTTTTACTCTGTGGATGCGATGGTAGCGGCGGAGGATCAAGCTGCGGTCGTCGGTCGATCGGTGCTTGTCGATCCCATATTTCGTCGACACTGATTGGTTGTATAAGAAGTAGGAAGCAATAGTGTGGAATCAAATGAGAGTCCACTGGACAAATGTACATAGGTCTTCTTTTGTAAATAACTAGTATCAATATTCTTGTACAAGTGTAAATACTGACTTATATCTTGGCGTTTAAGCCGCATTTTCTTTTTCAGAGAAGGTGAGAGGATCACATAGACATATTATCTGTTTAGTAAGTCTATCCGGAAGTACGATAACCGTACATGGATAGTTTCCAGAGTAGATGCCGCTAAACATCCTTAGGAGGTCATGACAAAGTGCTAGGTGTAATATTGACCAACATAAAGTGTTCCATAGAAAGTGTTCTAACCAAAATTCTGGTGTTGTCTGTTCAACAAAGTCAGGATTGTTTCGATCCATGCAGGTTTTGGATCTAGAACTACCCCCACCTTCGTGTTTGACACTGAGGATTCCTAGTACACATGCACCCTCGAGCAAAAAATCATGCACTATTGTCACGATCCGCACCCGCTTTTCGGATACAAGACGTGTCCAAGTCAGTCTTCGCCGCAAAGTCGGCAGTAGAACGCTGTCACAACCATGATGCTCAAAATCACATAAAGAATAACTTCATTGCTCATTCACATTTCTAAAATTTTATTACAACAGTTACAAGATTTATATTTGAAAGAAAATACAAAATTCTTACACATATTTGAAATGACTACAACATCTATCTAAAGTCTAAATTTTGACCTGCAAGTACATCCGTATCTCCCAATGCTAAAGAAACCGCGATTAACCTGAAAAATGTTGGTTTTCAGTCAAGAATGGAACAAGCACACAAACCGATGACAAATCGAAAACACAATAGAATTCACAAGACATGAAAATAACATATGTGAGATGAAAACTAAAAAGTAACTGATGTCATGGCAAGCGGTGAAGAAAACCAGAAAACAAATAAAAGACAACTATCTATGTGTTTTGAAATATCTTGTTCGACATGTGAACGACTAAGGGGTAAATATGGCACCCTGCACGTGTCGTGTGCAGCTGCTATCAGTCAAAATCAGACATTTTGGGGATATGGTAGTCCACATGTCTACTAAGATATTTCTCCGTCCAGCTAGTGCTGATGGAATCAAGTCGCAAGCATGATAATCATGTAAAAAGACAGTCACAAAGCATAAACAAATCCATGATACTAATCCATGTGACAACATGTCATCAAGCAAGAGAGCATATGTATAAACATGAAATGAAAAACTACTATGAATCAAAGGCAATCAGAAAGTGCACTTGCCTGAGGTCCTTTGTTGGCGAAACCGATAATACTATACTCCTTAGTGAGCCACAACAGTCAAACTCGTACAACAGTCTCCGAATGCTGAAACAGACATTACCAATGCTTTTAGAATAGTCAAATTAGCTAGGATTGTCTGTCCATAAGTCCAATTCTGGACACAGAGACAAAACGGTCATTTCGGGCCAAAACGATGTCCGTTGTTGGACCCGCTTTGCACCAAAAAGCGTACCAGAGTCAATGGTCTCTAAAGTTATCAAACTACATGTCTACAGATTCGTTTTGATGATTAGAATCCAACCGTATATCCAAAGTTGGATTTCGGCAGGACGTACACAAAATCGCCCGTTGAATCGGATCGTAGGACCCGCAAAACGGTGATCCGATCAACTGTCTTAGAATTGGACCAAACTTGGCATACATGACCATAAAAACGATACGGTCCCGTTGGCACAAGTTTCGTCTCGATCTGACGAACATGCACAAAGTAATTGAGAAATTTGCAAAGAGGCCGATGCGGTGAATTTCGACGGATACGTATCAAATTTGTTGCGCACACGCAACCAATTTGAATTCCGTCAAAGCCCACACGTCCGCGAAGTCGATACGCATCTTTCGATGCTTTCGATTCGCGACCACGTTGCCCGGTTTGGCGGAACGCACGTCGTATCGGAGAGTTTTCTAAGTTTTAAAAACAGTTTTAACATGGTTTTTCCTGATTTTTAATCCAATTTAATTTACTGACGCACGAAAAGGAGGGGATCAAAGCTGTAACAAATAAAGTTGTGCTTGGGATGTTCTACTCTTGTAAGCTCTTTGTTCAAAAAGCAAGATATAAAGAATACAGAACAAGTATCGAGTTTATAACGCTTGTAAGCTCTATACTTGAGTTACGAACTCGATACTTGTTTTGTATCCTTTAATTATACCTTGGTTTGTGAACAAAGAGTTTACAAGAGTTCTTTTTCCAAAGCACAACTTTACTTGTTCCAGCTTTGAGCCCCTTATTTTCGTACGTCAGTTTATGTCGGTCTTCACTTTCTGCAGTAACTTCCTCCAATTAACCTCCATCCCTCGGCAATGATGATACGACAACCTATCTTGATTCTGTTATTATAGTAGATGATGTCTTAGTATTACATTATGTGAGTTCATCTTGATTCTGTTCAATTCTTCAGATACTAGATACGATAAGAACATATACTACACCATATGTACAGAACATAGATGATTCACACTAATGTATGCTAGAATGAATTTTGGGTTGTGTTCTGAGCCATCCGTTCTCACACTTGTCAAAAAATCGAATATAACCTTTTTATCTGCTTTCGAAAAAATCGAATATAACCTTTTTACTTGCTTTCGAAAATATGTTCTGAGCCATCCGTTCTCACACTTGTTTCTTTTTCTGGAATTATAAAACATATATGAATTATACATTGAGTGTCAATCTTTGCGTAATTATCTTAAAATGGATATAAATTACTATCTGCAGAACCATTTGTGGATGTACAATCGTCATCCTGATGACATGTGCGGCATGCGGGATGAATTTATACAGGGTGTGCAATAGTTCCTGCAGTTTGCCAAGGCGTTCCCTTAGTACATGGACCGTACAAAAATTAAGTCCATGTGTGAGATGTCGTAACTTGAAATATCATTCGAAAGTGGATGTGACATATCATTTGTATTCGAGGGATTTTATGCCAAATTATTATCAGTGGACCGCACACGAAGAGAACTTGTGCCTTTAGCATCCGAGCCGGAGCCTTATGTGGAGCCTTATATAGATGTCCACGAGCATGCTGATTACGACCAAGGGTAGACAAACATGGTTTTCAATGCTGCGGGGCCTAGTTTCAATCTGAACAATCAATATGCAGCTGAGGAGGCACCGAATGCCGATGCTGCAAAGTTTATGGAGTTGCTGGAGAATACAATGACTCCTTTATATCCTGGTTGTGATGACCATTCACCGTTGGAGGTGATTACAAGACTGCTGAGCATAAAATCAGATTTCAACATGTCTTAAGAATGCTACAACCGAATCCTGGAGTTAATTAAAGATATATTGCCGGAGGATGCCAAGTTACCTAAAGACTTCTACCGATCCAAGAGAATGGTGAGATCGCTCTAGATGGGGTATAAAAAATTGATACATATCGCAACGGATGCATGTTGTACTATAAGGACAACAAGGATGAAGACGCCTGCAAATTTTGTGGTGCCGATCGCTTCAAGGCAACTAGTACAACAAAGACTTCTGGTGCACGCAAGCCAACAAATTCGATGCACTATTTGCCTTTGACGTCGTGGTTGTAGAGGTTGTTTATGGCAAAGGAGACAACTGATAATATGAGTTTGCACAAGCGGGAACAAATAGATGGAGTACTGGATCATCCATCCGACGGGGAAGCATGGAAGCACTTTGATCGAGTGTATCCCGATTTTGCTTCGGAGCCGCGTAATGTCAGATTGGGGCTTTCCTCCGACGGTTTTACCCTATTTGGACTTTCGGGCTCACAATATTCTTGTTGGCCTATGATTGTTACTCCATACAACTTGCTGTCTTGGATGTGTATGAAGACTCCTTATGTTCCTAACTGTTATTATTCCAGGTTCAAAGAACCCGAAGAGGAACATCGATGTGTACTTACAGCCCTTGGTACACGAGCTGAATCAGTTGTGGGAGTAGGTGCAACCATATATGATGTTTCCAGAAAACAGAACTCTCAGATGAGGGCCGCACTAATATGGACCATTAATGATTTCTCGGCCTATGGAATATTATCAGGTTGGAGCACCCATGGTCGTCTCGCATGTCCGTATTGCATGGATCGCACTAAGGCTTTCCGTTTGAAATATAGAGGAAAATAGTGCTTCTTCAATTGTCATCGACAGTTCCTGCTAAAGGATCATCCGTACCGGAGGAACATGAATGCTTTTCGTGCTGGCGTGGTAGAGAAGTCCAGTCCACCGCCACGGTGGTCCGGGGATACGATATGAGATTAAGTTAAAGAATTGTCAAATGCTATTGAAGAGTCTACAGCGGGGTACAAGTGTGATGGATTTGGCCGCGCTCACAACTGGACGAAGAGGAGTATATTCTGGGACCTGCTATATTGGAGTGACCATCTACTCAGACATAACCTGTATGTCATGCATATCGAGAAAATTTTTTTTGACAATATAATAAATACTGTGATGGACGTAAAGGGGAAGACGAAAGACAATCCCAAGGCCAGGTTGGACTTAGAATAAATATGCAGACGTCCAGAGTTGTATTTGATAAAGGAAGGCAGTGGGAAGTATAAGCAGCCTAAGACCGTTTTCTCACAGGACAATGAGGACAAATGTAGACTTTGTAGGTGGATCCAGGGCCTAAAATTTCCATACGGGTACATATCGAATTTGAGAAGATATGTTGACCCGAAGGAGAACAAACTATAGGGTATGAAGAGCCATGACTGTCACATTTTTATGGAGAGGTTAATCCCGATTGCATTTCAGGAATTCTTACCCCAGGTCGTTTGGGATCCACTGACAGAGCTTAGCATATTCTTCAGAGATCTTTGTTCTACTATGTTGCTCATCGATCGGCTCGAAAAGTAGGAGAAGGACATTGCAGTAACATTGTGCAAGCTAGAGAGGGTGTTCCCTCCTAGATTCTTCGACTCTATGGAGCATTTGCCAATTCATCTTTCCTATGAGGCACATGTTGGTGGGTCCGTCGGTTATCGGTGTATGTACCCGTTCGAGCGCCATCTTAACCACATGAAGAGGAAGGTAAAAAATAAGGCACGGGTCGAGGGTTCTATTTGTGAAGCCTATGTCCTTGAGGAGATTACAAATTTTTGTTCAATATATTTCAAGGCTCATATTGCTACAAATAGAACAAGAGCTCCAAGGAACGACGATGGAGATATAGAATATAATGATGCATTATTGAAAGTCTTCAATGCTCTTGGAAAGCCTTTTGGAAAATTGAAAAAGAGATATTTGAATGATAAGGAATTAAGGGCTGCCCAGTTATATATATTACTCAACTGCGAGGAGGATGAAGTGGAAAAGCTAGAGTGGTAAGTGAAAATCTTCAACATTCAAGTCATCTATTTATTGATTACTTATTATAATTTAACTAATTGATCGATATTTATTAGTTTTCAACAAATTTAAAGATGATGTGAGGTCAAGTAGACCATACATTACAGATGAAGAAGTAGAAGAAGAAATGAGACTTCATTTTCCGTCTTGGTTGAATGTATATGTAAGAAGCTAGTTAGAATCTTCCTCCATATGTATTTTGTACATGAAATAAATTAACATTGAACTTAATTTTGTATCTTCTCGTGTTTAGTTCGATCGTCCGGACGTCACCCTTGAGAATGAATCTATTAGAACTCTTGCCAAGGGACCAATTTATGTCGTCAAAATATGGCCAAGCTATTGCGTAAATGGGTTTAAGTTCAAGTCAACAAATGCTCCCATTAGAGATAGCTTCCTGGATCTTGATTCCACAAAAAATAGTTGCTTGTGTATCAAATCTACAAACTACAAAGAAGTCACTCCAGGCAATAATTTTTATGGCGTCTTACGGAAGATTGTGGAATTGACATACAATTATGGCACAGAGCCTGCTAAGATCGTGTTGGTCAAAGTTGATTGGTTCGATCAGATACAAGATCAAGGAGGGAAAATTGACAAGCATGGTCTTGTGGATATTAAGTACCGTCGTCGATACCAAGGATACGAACCAATTACCCTAGCAAGTCAAGCTCAACTCGTATATTTTATAACATATCCTAGACGGAGAACAACGAGGTACGACTGGTGGGCAGTATGCAAAACTAAAGCCAGAAATACCTACGACGTCGACGAAGTGGCTTATCAGGAGGACGAGCTGCCTCTTGTACCAAGTACAGTTGATGTCGACTCAGCAGAAGTTCTCCATTTCATGTCTAATTGTGTAGAAGAGGTACAAGTATCCGAAGGGGAAGACGAAGGAGATGCTAGTGAAGATGAGGAGAAAGAGGAAGAGGAAGAGGATGAGGAGGAGGAGGAGGAGACAAACGAAGAAGATGAATTTTTAGAGGATGATTGAGAAACTGTGATTTCAATGTATTCATATTTCTGTAATCTTAAATTATGAACTGTGATCATTTCTATTAGTATTCAGATTTTTGTAAACTTAAATTATGAACTCCAATGTATGTAGATATTTCTAAACTGTCATTGTATTTATTTATATTTTTAATCATATGTTACTATCAGTATGGCAGGACGACGCGGAGGCATAGCAGGACGACGTGGAGATAGGTGAGGACGAGCCGTGTCCTTAGGTGGGCAGAGAGCTCCGTTACCAGAGGATGGCTCCGGACCATCGTTTGACCCGAGCACTCCATTGTACCATAAGGTCGCAGGTTCGGATAGCAGTACACCTGGGACGAGCAGTTCCAAGCTTGCTGATACTCCTTCCCCTAGCCTTCCTACGGCTGATGACAGCATGGAGGGTGGGGAGCAGGTGGAGGAGGTAGACCTTACTGTCACGACCCGCACCCTGTATAGGGGCACGAGAAGTGGGTACGTCCAGCCTACGCCGCAGTGTCGGCGGTAGTAAGCTGTCCTAGGTTGCTAACTAATCTCATGCAGTGTATATAAAGTACTTGTCC
>JANAVB010001521.1:12500-55000 GCA_029216955.1 Iris pallida
TTAGTCTCTAGGTTATAAAATCTCTAGGGTTTACACTAGGGTTATACTAGTAAAATCACAAAGTCATAAGTCGTGACTTAGAAAATAGTTTTAATCTAACTAAAATTCACAAAAATCATATCATGACTAAAATACCATTAATAAATAATAAAAATAATAAATTTTCAAAATTACCCCAATTTCAGAAAACTGGGTGTTACAAGTCTACCCTCCTTAGAAAAATTTCGTCCTCGAAATTAAGATAGTCGTACTCCTCCTAGGTCAAACCCCCAGTCAATCAGAGTCAAAAGATAACATGCAATCATTGTCCTACTGGTCATGATTCTACAGTCTCGAATAGGATAACTACACTATCTAGTATATCACAAGCATATCCTGACAGGTACTAATAAAATCATACAACAAGATGGAAAAGGAAGGACAGAAAAGACAATCCTGCTAACCCGTCACCTGCAGCGTTGGTCTCCTCGACCGTCATCGCAAAAGCTCTACCCTTCTGGTGCTGAGCTACAGGTGGCCTAGCACCCTTATATGGAGGTACAATAGGACAATCCATCTTCTGGTGGGTATCAGACCCACAGGTATAGCAAACCTTCAGTCTCTTCCTACACTGCTCCCTGGTGTGTCCCTGCTTCCTGCAGTATGAACAATTGATCGTCTTCGGGTCCTGACCCCGATACTGATGCTGTACCTACTGAAATGGCCTCTGCTGCTAGGGTTCCGGGGCTCTAACTGGCGGGGTCAAATGATGTGGTGTGGGAGGATGATATGTCTGCTGGTGTAGCATCGACACTTTCTGCTGGAAAGCCTGACGCTTGGTGGGTCCCTCAATGTGTACAGAGGTCGGCCTCTTGTAAGACAGAAGACGCTCCTCTATACTCCGGGCTAACCCTAAGCTCTGGTAGTAGTCAGTCATACCGTTCGCCACTATAAGAATGTCAATGTCTGGAACTAGACCATGGCAAAACCTACGCGTCATCTCCTCAGGGTCAGCAACCAGACTAGGAGCAAAATGGCTCAGGCGACTAAACTCTGCCGCATACTCGTCGACAGAACGGGTCCCCTGCTGGATGTTCTGGAATCGTAGCCCCATGGCTACCCTAGCGGTGGTCGAGAAGAATTTCTTCTTGAACTGGGTCTTGAACTGATCCCAAGTGGCTCTCCCTCTCGCAAATAACGGCTCATTCCGGAACCAAACTCCTGCCAAGTCTATCAGCAGAAATCCCGCTGCCTCGACCTGGAGGTCATCCGGCATCCTAACTCCAAGGAGCTTCCTCTCTACCGAATCTAACCAGTCATCTGCTACTACTATGCCCTCAATCCCTAAGAACTCCTTGGGGTTCAGACCAATGAAGTCCTTAATCGTCCCCGTTCTCTGCCGCGGCTCTACAGGTGGTGGGACCAGGGTACGTTCCTCAGAATGCTCCATGCTCTGGCGGAGTAGGGTGGTCTGCTCCTGATGGGTTGCTAGGAACCCCTGGATCAGAGTGAGCAGTTGGTTCCCGTCAAGTGTGACGGAAGCCTGGGTAGGTGTAGTGATAGGGGGTGGTGGAAGTATTGGGTCCTACTGGGACTGTGATGTGGAAGGTGGTGGAGGCATCTGGGTTTGTGGATCTGTAGAGTGGAGGAATATGGTAGGTGGATATGGATCAGTCAACTGGTCAGCCGACTGGATGGGGAGTGTGCCATTCTCAGGTGTGACATGCTGGGATGAACGAGTAAGCACCATCTAATTACAATAAAAAGGACTTATAAGGACTCTTTAAAGCAAAACAATCATATACAAGAAAATCTAATTATAATAGCAAGCATGTGATGTATTTCCTATATTGCAATCCTAGTATTCCTCTAGGTGTTCTAAGCGTCATTCCTAATGTTGTCTAATTACCTTAAGTTCCTAATTGCAGGCATGCTTGGTACAATAACGTAACCAAACAATTTAGTCTCGAGAGACCTGCATGGGCCACCACTAAAAACGTGTCACGACCCTCACCCTGTATAGGGACACGAGAAGTGGGTATATCCAGCCTACGCCGCAGTGTCGGCGGTAGTAAGCTGTCCTAGGTTGCTAACTAATCATGCAGTGTATATAAAGTACTTGTCCAGATATCAGCTCCGAATGGAGGACAAGTAAAGGGTATGATATATATACTCAATCACAGTCTAAAACACGACAAGATAACACAGAAGTTATACCTAAGGAATTAAAGACAACAACAACTAACTACTAAAATAATACAACCATGTCTCAAACAAACTTAATACAAACTCAATACCTTAACTTTAATACAACAAGTCAAAACATGAAAGCTAAAGTAGTCTTCTAGCTAATCTCCTGAATCACTCCTGAGAGTCGGAACCAAAGGTAGCTAATCCCTCGCCAGGTCCATGGTAAGTAGGGCAGGTGTCCACAGGATTATCATCTGTAATATTTTTAACAGGTCCAATCAGGACAAAAACGAGTACAACTCATCTAGAAAATCCAAGTAAATGAAAAAGAACTATAAAGCAGTTATAGACAGTTTTATTGATGAGCATGACAGTTTTATACAGGTAATGATGGCATAGGGAAACAGTAAGATACAAGAAAAGAAAGATAACTAAAACAATAGAAGAATCATGGCAATAAAGACTGTAATAAAAGCTAACTGAACTAGAATAATATGTACGAGTCCAAACAGTACGATATAAGTCTAATGTAATTCCAGTGTGAGTCCAGTCCATATAATCCGATACCAGATGATTACCGGTACAAGATGAGTCCAACAGTGATCAATGAATCCAGGGTGAGTCCAACTATGATCTAACAGTGTGTTTTAAAATACCGAGATCGACATGTAAACGGCTGTAGGTATCAGGCACATCTCTCACTGATCGGACAAGAGATGGCTATGCTTCCGGTAGATTCCAGTGGGAGATTCTGGATTTGGGGTATGTCTACATGTCTTACTCAATATTTCCCCGCCCAACAAGTGAATCCAAAATCGACAAAAGAATCGAGATGAGTCTGGCCAATACATGATGATTCCTGAAATGATTCCGGAATGATACCAATGAATCCAGTAATAGAGGCCAGCAAGTAAGGTATGTGTCGATACATGAATCCAGAAATATCCATACGTGTTGATACAGAGAATCACATAGAACTAACTAGAACTGAAATACAGAAATTGACAAATAAATGAGAGAACTATCAGAGAATGTACTCGCCTGATAATCTGAAAAGAGTAGTGTCATATCAGATGTCTGTACAATACAGTTATGATATGTCTAAAATGAAGGTAAATAAAATCTATAATGCAATCTATATGAATTCTAAGCCAATCTAGGTCAAAGTCAAACTTGGTCAACTCTTCAGTCAAACTAAGTCAAATTAAGTCATACTAGGTCACAAGAAGTTAAACTAAGTCATACAAGGTCAAACAAGATTAAACAAGTCTAATCTAGGTTAAAGTTAACTCTTGGTCAAACATTCTAGCCAAACTAGTCAAGTTATCTAGGGTTTAGTCAATAATGGTCAGACTAGTCAATATGGTCAAACTAGGTCAAAGTCTAGGTCAATCTTAGACTAACTAAGGTTTTGGTTAATCATAGACTAGTCAATAAGGTAATTAGGTTAAGGGTCAACTCTATAAGGCTATCTCAAACCAATCATAGGCCATCATGTCTTAGGATACCAAGGATTCTATACCACAAAGCTAAGGCATAACGAATCTCCTATACAAGTATATCACACAAAATATATATAGCACAATACCAACCTTAATCCTGTAATCAAGCTAATCCCATATTCCAATCTCAAGTCATGACTCAACTCTAAGTATCTCACTTAACCCCATACATATCTTAATCTATATAGGATTACCCTCATAATCCATATGGTTAACCTAATCATCTAGTTAGGGTTTAGTCAAACCTTAGTCAAATAGTCCTCCTAAGTTCATCCAAGTCATTTCTAGGTCAATTAGGTCAAGGTTGACCTATAATTGACTTTGGTCAACAATGGTCAACAATGGCTACCTAGGTCAACCATTCAAGAGCAAATTAGGCCAAGTATAGGGCAACCCCCTATTAGCCATAGGCTAGTATATCTAGGACACTACCACATATATATAGGTATCTTAGATATACTCATATCTATACAATATATATATACATAGGCCATCTCATATATATATACATATCTACAATGTATACACCATATACCCAACTTATACAATACCATATATATACTCAACTATACATATGCCAATATCTATATATACATAACCAACTATATATATATATATATATATATACACATATATCAACTAAATATATATACACATATATATATAGCTAAATATATACATAACATAT
The DNA here is from genome assembly GCA_029216955.1 of Iris pallida. Classification (NCBI taxonomy): domain Eukaryota; kingdom Viridiplantae; phylum Streptophyta; class Magnoliopsida; order Asparagales; family Iridaceae; genus Iris; species Iris pallida. Next base: position 16,860 of record JANAVB010001521.1, read on the forward strand.
ATAATATATATATATATATATATATATATATATATATATATATATATATATATATATATATATATAATATATATATATATATATATATATATATATATATATATATATATATATAGAGAGAGAGAGAGAGAGAGAGAGAGAGAGAGAGAAAGATGAGAGTGAAAGGGTGTGAGAGGGTGTGTGTGTGAGGGAGGGGGGGGGGGGGGGGTCAAGGGAAGGCAGTGGTGTGTGTGTGTGTGTGTGTAGACAGCAGGGGGGTTTCTGTTCTCAGAAAACTGAGAACCAACACAACACACACACATACACATATATATACCTATTTATATACACACCCATATCTACATATTTAGACACTCACATACACTATACATAGACACACACACACTCATATACACATACACTCACATACTTATATACACACACACACATACTTATATACATATATATACAGTATATATACACACTAATATACGTATATATATACATACAAATCAATTTGAAATTCGAAATAAATACTGAAATAATACAAAAAAACACTGTTCATTATTGAACATTGGGGGAAAACCAATTTTAACACACAAAACCTAGCTAAGATGCCAAAGTGGTGGTTGGTAATTGTGCCCCTACACATGTACGTGTCGTGTGTGTCCATAGGAGTCCTCCACGACATGACACGGCGTGTCCAGGAGTGAAAAACCCCAATCGGGTAAGTTTCAGACTGTGCACTGTGTCACAGCGTCGTGCACAGGTTCACTTAGGTCTAGGACACAGTACACGTGTCCTCGTGTCTCGTGGTCGTGTCCCTAGGTTCGCCTAGGATAGGTCTAGGTGTCTATGTGCCTGTCCCGTGTCCAAGTGTCACCAGGACACGGCACGAAGCCCGTATCAGTCGAGAAAACTCGACTGATACACGCGGTTTAGCACCGCGTCGTGCAGCGATTCACGTGTCTCGTGGACATGCCACACGCCACGTGGGGCCACGTGGTCATGTCCACGTGCAGCCCACGTATTGGGATACACACTAGTGTCAACATGAGGTGTCCACAATGTGTCCAGAGTCGACACGACTCACGTGTTAGTGAGGAAAAATGTGTTCGTACAGTGCAGTGCATGACCCGTACGAACACGTTTTCGTGTCCGACACGACTCGAGAAGTTGTGAGACTCGAGGGGGGGCTTGTCAGAGGGTGCCCCCACCTCTGTGCCAAGTGGCACGTGTCCACATGGCATGGACACGAAGAAATCCGTGTCGGGTAGCAGGGGAACTAAGTGTGCACAGTACTGTGTCCAACCCAGTGTGTTCGTGTCCAATTTGGACACGAAAAGGACCCTAATATCAACTCAGTCCTACCAACATATAATATACATATAATAAGCTTCACAAATATGTAATTTGTTTTGAAAACCAAGAACAAAAAGTCCTATGAGGCATTTCACCAAATACCGAGATTTAAACACAGATACGTGTCCAATACGGACACCAAACCAAACCTATTTTCTACCAAACTTGACCCACAGTTAGGGTTTACCTATATGCATGCAATTATGAAGATAAAACACAATATTAACTAGGTTTAGGGATATTTACCTATGAGTGCAAAATCCTCAATAATAGGCCTATTTGAATGAAATCCTCCTTCAACTCCTAATGTCCAAACCTCCACAAGTCCTTGCTAGCAAGCCACAATTGGTATCTTCTAGTGTAGGGGGTTCCAATGTAAGAAACTAGGCTCAATTTGGAGTCAAATTGGTTAAGTGGTGAGGGTGTAAAGTTGTAGAAAAAAACTAGTTTTTTTAGGTGTAATGAAAATGAGGTGTGAATGAAGGAGGGGGGGGGGGGGGGGTGTTTGTATGGAAGGGGGTATGGGTTGGCTGCCATGGGGGGTAGGGGTAGATATTTAGGGTTCCTCTACCTTGCTAACTTAGCCTCTAAGTCTTTGACCCTTAGATATTTCTAGGTTTCTAAAGGAAATATCCTTAAAGTTAAATATCTAGATATTTATCAAACATAGATATTTACACATAAAGCTAACATCCTCTACTTAGTGTTCAAGGTTAGTTGCTAACCTCTAGATTAGTGCTAAACTAGGTTAGGAGCTAACATGACACTAATCAACTAATTAAATAATAATAAATTACATAAATCCAAATAAATTCTAATAAATTATCAAAATACCCTTTTGACTAAAAAGTGGTAATTTGATATCCTAATCACTTGGTTAGGCTTACCTGGTCATGGTTAGTCTCTAGGTTATGAAATCTCTAGGGTTTACATTAGGGTTATACTAGTAAAATCACAAAGTCATAAGTCGTGACTTAGAAAATAGTTTTAATCTAACTAAAATTCACAAAAATCATATCATGACTAAAATACCATTAATAAATAATAAAAATAATAAATTTTCAAAAATACCCCAATTTCAGAAAACTGGGTGTTACACCTACTCCCGCCCGTGCGGATTCATACCAGAGCGACCCTCCATGTGCACCTCAGGACGAGATGAGGATGGAGATTTGGGCCGACGGTCCTACGAAGTAAGTTAAATGAATATATATATATATATATATATATATATATATATATATATATATATTCATGAATATAATTATCGTTGTATACAGATATCGTCCCTCGTCGGTACAGAGAGCGTTGGGCTTCTTTCTGAGGTCCAACTATGGGAGTCCGTGGATCAACTACTCGGATGCCTCGGAAGAGAGGAAGGCATTCTGGTTTGCCCACTTCATGGTAATTAAAGATAGTTAATTTAGTAGGATTAATATAATTTAAAGCATTTTTTAGAACTTATTATTTTAACTTGTAATTCTTGTAGAGGACCTATTTTTATCTACCACACCGGGCCGAGCAGATTGAGAGGCAGTTTTCTGTCGTCGCCGCCAAGCTGATCCGTGATGTAATTGACGATCAGAAAGCTCATCAGCAATCTAGAAAGTCGATTGCTGGTTGGATCACGCCTGACCAGTGGACCACGATGAGGGCTCGATTTGAGGAGCTCCGGTACAGAGAGCGGTCGGAGAAGGCGAAGGCGGCTAGGACGAGGGACGAAAAGTGGTATGGTAGATCGATTCCTATGACGTAGCATTTCCGTCGTCTGGTATGTAATTTATATAAGATTTTATTGATAGTAGGAAAGAAAATTTTCTATTTTAATAAAGAATAAAATATAACAAACACGCGGATATAGAGGGGTGAGGACGCAAACATGGTGACCGTCTTCTTGGCCACCCATCGGAAGGACGGGAAGCTCATCAACGAGAGGACTACTCAGAGCTATGTAAGTACTAATTTTGATTTCCTTAATTTTAACATAACTTGAAGAATATACAGATAACCATAAAGTTAATAATAATTAAATACTTTAGATGTTTATTAGGCTAATTTAGGTAAGTACTAATTTATAGAGATGCACAACTTTCTAGGATGAGTTTATTAGGCTACGTGAGCGTGCGAGTGCTAGTGCACCTGCAGAGGGAGGGGTTCGTACATCGCAGCCCTCTCCGCCTCAGTCGTAGGACGAGCTCTGGAAGACCGCTGTTGGTGGTCTTTATAGGGGTACGTACTACGGTACGGGGTCCTACGGCGCATTTGTTACGACGCAGGCATCCAGGGCTCCCTCTGCCATTGCGCATTCATAGCCCTCACAGGCCGAGTCGGCCCGAGTCGAGGATACCATTGCCTGCCAGATTGTTGAGCTGCGCGATGATATGCTAAGGAGGATTTCTGAGCAGCCAAGGTCTCAGGCACAAGGGGACGCTGCGTCAGTCATCGCACGCTTTGACGAGCTCGAGCGCACCGTGAGGGACGTACAAGGAATGCAGGAGTCCATTCACGACACCGTTACTAGGATAGCGGCTTGCATGGAGCAATACAGTGCCAGACTGCTATCCCTAGAGGAGATGCGGACGCACCCATCTCCAGCGGTTACACTGCCTCCTTTCCAGCGGTTACACTGTCTCATTCTACAGTGGTTATACTGCCTCCTCCTTCATCGTCGTCGGTGGTTTTTACACCAGAGTAGTATGCTTACCTTCTTTCCAGGAGCGGTGATGCTCCTCCTGATCAGCCGTAGTCGACATATTGTTGTGTGAAGGCCCATTGGTGGGTCTTTTATGTGTTTATACATACATTGTTATTGTATTATATTTTTGGATACTTTGTGTTCGTGATTATGATTCATATTTTTTGATACTGTTGTTGAAATGTTTTCATATATCTGTGTTTTGCTATTACTATCTTGTACCGGTCTTGAGTGTTCCACCGAAGGGGTCAGCGAACCCAGGGAATTCTACGGAGGGTTGCTCCTGGGCTTGTATTGGCTAGTAAATGCTGCTTCAAATGCTTCTGTAGGTGCTGCTGCAAATGCTGTAAATGCTGTATTTTTTAATTTTTTTCCAGTTTAGCGACGTTTAGCGACGTGCAACGACGAAAAAAAACGTCGCTAAATAAGTATCGGAACGTCACTAAATACGTGTCAACACGTCGCTGATAGTCGCTAAACGTCGCTACCATGCTGACTGGCAAAAACTGCCATTTAGATATAGATGTCGCCAATACGTTGCTATGTGCCGGTAATATAGCGACGTGCCGACATCGCTGAACGTCGCTAATGTCCTGATATGCCACGTCAGCATGGTTGTAATGGGCGTCGCAACAACGTCGCTAGGTGACGTCGGTAAAGGCAGTCGTTGTACGTTGCTAGTAGTCGCTATATCAGCGATGCGTCTACGTCGCTAATTGTCGTCACAATAGCGACGTATTGCGACATTTTTGTGTTTAGTGACTAGGTAAATTGCAACTACGTCGAAACGTCGCTAATTACGTCGCCAATTCGATTTAGCGACGTATTTGCCTATTTTAGCGACGTTTTTTCGGCATCGCTGATTCAACAGATTTTGGTAGTGGCAGCAAGAAATGGTGCACGGTGCTAAATGGTGCATGACGCTAAATGGCGTACGGTGCTAAATGGTGCTCGACACGAAGCGCACGTGTATTGTCTATCGTTCCTGCAGCACCGAAGGTGTGTGGGTACCAAGAACACGAGAATAGTCATAATTTTCTTAAAGCAAGTCGAAATCAAGCCATTCAAAAGCCAAAGTTGGATAAAATTGAAGTTCCCATAATATAAAACTATTAGATTTTGAAAATACCAAGTTTTTTGAGGTCTAATCCAATAAAAAGCTTAAAAGTTAGATCTACAAAAATATACCCAATAAAATAAAAAATCCCAAGTTCTAATGATGCTTAGAGTTATACAAGGAAGAGAATAGAATAATAAAAAATGGAGATCCATCATGTTCTCTTTGGATCAAGTTGTACTTGCCTTAGGTTGGTGTGAGGAGTAATGGAGAAGGAGGAGAAGAGTTAATAGAATTTAATGAGAGGAGAGAGAAGGAGTTGGTATATATATCAAGCCTTCTCATCTCAAACCAACCCAACCCAAACCAAGCCAAGTTAACTTACCATGATGAACCAAGGTGAACCAAACCAAAACTAAACTAAGCCAAGATTACGCAAGACAAGTCTAAGTACAGATCACCTGACAATGTCAGAAATTCGTACAAGTATACTGAAAATACGTATAACGAAAAACGGGAGTGACTACTCTACCTACCTTAAAAGAATTCTGTCCTCAGAATTTAATCAAGAGGCTATTGGTGTTGGGAAAGCTATACTAACTACAGGCAATTTATGTCTAGCAGTCAATCAAGTAATCATTCATGCAATCAACGAATTTAGGGCGGAAGGCATAAGAAAGATATTATATCTTACGAGTCAAACAGGTGTGGATATCATCCTCACGTTTGTTTGCCATTAAAAGTTTTTGATGTAATTTCAATACAAACATAAAAGTGTTATAATGTAGGACTTAGACGTAGTCCTAGGAGTACACTTTTGTTTATCTGGGTCCCTTGTGCCGATGGAGCAAGTGGTAATACGTTGACTCTGTTGACGATCTGACGACGGTTATCGGTTCTCTGAAGGTCTGAGTTGCTCTAGGTGGTGGAGCTTGCGGAGAGGAAGAAGACGTTGAGTGTCTGTATCTGCCTCGGTGGTTGTGTGACGTCTCTGTCTGTCTATGTATGTTCGTATGGAAGAAGGAAAATGATCCCTCTATTTATAGTCTGCAGACTGGCTGTTCATGCGCGTATATGTAGGATGTGCCTGGACGTAGGGACGCCACATGGTGATTGCTGATGGAGGCGCATGGACGATGCGCCCTGATTGAGGAGTTGAATTCTTCATGCTACTGTTGTGGGCTGGCACGTAGTAGGGGGGAAAATCTTTCTGTTGCTGAGATCTTGGGTGAATCGAGTCAAAGGACACGTGTCGTAGGCCCATGGCTCGGAGATCTCGAATTTGGTGGAGGATGATCTGGTAGGATGTTCCTGGGATTGGGCGCATGAGGAGACTTTGGCTCGTAACCTTTAGGAGTCACGAACCATTCAGGGTGCATGGCTTTTGAGGCGCATGCGAGGTTTCAGTAGTGACTTTACTTCTATCTTTAGGGATCAGAGAAAAGTCTGAGGCACATGGCTTTTGAGGCGCATGCAGAGCTTCAGTAGTGACTTTACTTCTGTTTTTAGGGATCAGAGAAAAGTCTGAGGCGCATGCAGAGCTTTAGGCGCATGGCTGTGGAGGCGCATACGAGATGGTTAGGCGGTCACGTGGTTGTAACCGAAAGCAATGATGATGCTGACGTCGGCGACGCTTCGTCTTCGGCAAAAACTGTCAACTATTTAGTCATCGGGGGACGTGCTGCCAACTCTGTCAAACTTCAGCATTTAATGTTCTTGACAGGTGATGGACTGTTGAGTGGGCGCATCAATCGGCGTTCCACTAGGTGCATGGGGCCGCATGGGGGTGCATGCTTGTGAAGCGCTTGGTGCTGAGGGGCACATCTGTGTGATGCGTGGTCTGGCCAGCGCATCTGCTCCGCTTGACACATCTTTATTGGTGCGACTGTTACGTTCTTCGAGTGCTTTAAATAGCCGTTTTTGACTTGGCTGAATTCAAAGCGTCAAATTCATCTATTTAATGCAAATTCATTATACGGGATTCGGAGAGCCAGCCACTTGGCGCATGGGTTTGATTTGCCCGGCCTATAAATAGTGGCATAGAGAGAGTTTGCTTTTCGTTCTCTCACTTCCTCCCAAAGTGAATTTGTTTGCTCGAGCACATTCTGTTGACGAGATGCTCCCGAGGGTGAAGATGCGACACAATGTCTTCATTGATGCACTTGAAGGTGACTGTTACATCCAAAAGTCGGAGTTGAGGGCTTCCGAGGTAGGCGGAAGGTGTCTGTTGCATCCAAAGATGGGGATGCCCGAGCCTCGTCTCCGTTATGCTGGAAGAGCCGCAAATCGAAATTGCGATGCTGCGGCTTTGGAGGCTCTTTTTTCTGTCAGAGTGGGTGTTGCCCATTCTTGTTGTGTTGAAAGCTGCTCCTTTAGCCGCGGTTTCGATTGCGGTCTTCCTTGGTCTTTGGAGGCTCTTTCGAAGCCTCCCCTGGCCACAGGTTGATTTGCGGTGGTCTTCTCTTCCTCAGCTTGGGGAGATCTTCCTCCAGCTAGAGGGTTGATTGCCACCCTCGTTCTGCTCAATAAATACTTCATTAGTCGAAGTATTAGATGGCGTATATTCTGATACTTCATGATACACCTGGCTGGAACGGTGGCACATAACTGAGCTACTGAAGGGATGTACATAACTAAGGATGCACATAACTGAGCTGCTGAAAGGATACGCCCGGCTGAGAGCGCATGGTGGGGTGCGCCTGACTGAGAGCGCATGGTGAGATGCGCCTGTTCAAGAGCGCATGATGACTGCTGCTCCTGGCTGTAGACTTAGGGACTTTTCTTTTTGTAGAAGTTCTCCTTTGTACAGCCTTTTCTAGACATGTAATAGACTTTTATATGCAAATTAAAATCCTCTTTCAATGTCTATACTTTTGTTTTACTGTGTCAAGTATTTTGTCTGAGCTCCCTGGCACATGTAGTGTTTGGCGCATAGGATTTCTGGTCGTGAAGTTCCATGCTTCTACAACGTTCCCAGATTAACTCACCCAAATAGTGATGACACCGAGCAGCATAAACTAAACTAATAGTCTTATTCTTGAATACCTTCTCTTTTCGGTCTAATATGGATACGAGCCTTTTCTCATACAAAAGGTTGGCACCAACCACCAATTCTGAATGATCAAGGATATAGCTCGGATTAAGGATATGCTGTCACAATTGAGATATATGGAATACATTATGTACTTCATGTAATGACGGCAAAAGTGCAAGACAATAAGATACATCACCTACTCGTTCGAGAATATCAAATGGCCTTATATACCTAGGACTAAGCTTTTTCTGTACGCCAAATCGAATGACACCACGGGTAGGCGAGATACTATGGAATACGTGGTCACCGATAGAAAACTCAAGAGGAAACCGATGAGAATCGATCCAATGGCGTAGACGATCTTGTGCAACTCGAAGATAATCTCTAACTTGTCTGACCACCTCGATAGTCTGAGTAACCATTTCTGGACCAAGCGTCTGCCTCTCACCTACAACGTTCCAGGCTAAAGGTGATATGCACTTCTTGCCATACAATAACTCAAATGGTGCCATCTGGATACTGGCCTAGAAATTGTTATTATAGGAGAACTACACTAGATGTATGTGATCTTCCCATGAACCACCGAAGTCAAGTGTATATGATCGTAACATATCCTCAAGAGTTTGAATCATACGTTCTGAATGACCATCTATCTGCGGATGATAAGCTGAACTAAACTTGAGACGAGTCCCCAAACTCTCTTGAAGACTCCATAAAAAGTGCGATATAAATCTCGAATCTCTGTCGGATACGATATTGACTGGCACTCCATGCAATCTAACTATCTGTCTGAGGTACATCTCTGCAAGCTGATCCGTCGACTGACCAATTCTGAAAGAAAAAAATGAGCTACTTTGTGAGTCTATCAATTATAACCCATATTGTATCTTTTTCAACTGGAGATTTAGGTAATCCAGTCACAAAATTCATGGTCATGTTTTCCTATTTTTATTCTAGGATCAGTAAAGGTTGAAGAAGTCCAACTGATCTCTGATGCTCATCTTTGACTTGCTGGTAAACTAAACAATAAGAGACAAACCGAGCTATCTCCCTCTTCATGCCATTCTACTAGAAATGCTGACGAATATCATGATACATCTTCGAGCTACCAGGATGAATTGAATACTATAAACTGTAAGCCTTCGCCATGATCTCTTGTCTGATGTCACCACTGGGTACACAAAGACTCCTGCCATGTTGGGGTATGCCATCTTCGTGAATGCATAACTCTGCACTTCCTTCCATTTCACATTCTATTTTAAGTCGCTGAAGCTTGGAATCCGCTAATTGAGCCTTCTTGATTCTCTCAACTATGCTGGATTGAACTTGCATGCTGGATATCAATGCCACGTTAGTAGGGAGAACTATCTCTATTCTCATCTTCTGAAGATCCGCTAATAACTCGGGTTGTGCTGTTAGAAAATAAGCTCCTGCTCTTCTACTCAACGGATTTGCAAATACGTTAGCCTTCCCAGGATGACACTGCAGGTTGATGTCATAATCCACTAGTAACTCTAGCTATCTTCTCTGACGCATGTGTAGATCCTTCTGGGTAAACACATACTTGAGTCTCTTGTGGTCGGGGAAAAGTTTTATCCGATATCTATATAAGTAATGCCTCCAAAGCTTGAGTGCGAAAACCACTATTGCTAACTCCAAGTCATGTGTTGGGTAATTTTTCTCGTGATCACGAAGCTGACATGACGCATAAGCTACTACCTTGCCATGTTACATTAGGACACATCCTAATCCTTTACCTGAAGTGTCACAATAAACTAAAAATCCTTCAGTCCCATCTGGAAGCGTGAGAATGGGTGCCGTCCTCAATTCTTGCTTCAACTTCTCGAATGAACTCTGACATTCCGCTATCCAAGTAAATTATACATTCTTGCGTGTCAACTGCGTCAAGGGCGCTGAAATTTGAGCGAAGTGTGATACTAATCGTCGGTAATAACCTGCCAATCCTAGAAAACTGTAAACTTCTGCGACGGTACAAGGTACTAGCCATGTCTTAATAGCCACTATCTTCTAGGGATCCACTTCCACTCCACCTTTGGTGATGATGTGACCTAAGTACGAAATACGTTCAAGCCAAAACTTGCACTTGCTGAACTTCACGTACAACTGGTGCTCTTTAAGAGTCTGAAGGACTACTCGGAGATGCCGTTCATGATCTGCTTCACTCTTGCTATAGACTAAGATGTCATCTATAAACACTGTCACGAACTGATCCAAATAGGGCATGAATATTTGATTCATGAGATCCACAAATACTGCTGGCGCATTGGTCGCTCCGAATGGTATAACGGAAAACTTCCAATGTCCGTATCTTGATCTGAATGCCGTCTTTGGGATGTCTTGCTCTCTGACTCTGATCTAATGGTACCCCGACCGCAAGTCAATCTTAGAGAATACTATTGCTCCACTGAGTTGATCGAATAAATCATCTATCCTTGGTAGGAGATATCTGTTCTTGATTGTTACAGAATTCAAGGTACGATAATCAACACATAATCTTGATGTACCATTCTTTTTTCACAAGAAGCATTGGGGCTCCCTAAGGTGATCCACTAGCACGAATGAATTCCTTGGTTCTGAGTTCTTCAATCATCTTGTACATGATCTCCAATTCTGATAGTGCCATTCTGTAGACTCTTTTCGATACCGGTGTCGTCCCTAGAATCAAATCAATAGTGAACTATATCTCTCTCTCTGGCCGCATGCTTGGAAGATCTTCGAAAAATACGTCAGAAAATTCTTCTACCACTCTGGAAAACTGAACTGCTTATGTTACTGCCATTCGCAAGATTGGTGGAGAAGGCTTTACTTCGCCCCCGTAAAATAAATTTTTTTATTGAGAATACCAAAATTAATCCTGCCAACATGGCAGTCTATTCTTACATACTGATCCTTCAACCAATCCATTCCTAGGACCACATCATAGTCGGCCATCGAAAATTCTATCAATCTAGCAGAAAATTCTCTACTGCTAACTACGATTCGACACGAGAAAAAGACTCTATCTACTCCCACAAGACCATTACCAGTAAGTGTATTATGTCTTAATGATGATGACTCGGGCTCCAATCCTATTTGTGTTGTGAATCATGCAGACATAAATGAATGCGATGCACCCGAATAAAATAATATTGTTGTTGGAAAAGAGTTGACAAGAATGGTACCTGCCACCACCTTACCTGATGCCAATTCTTCTAATACTGACAGAGCCATAGCTTGACCCTCTTGGTGCTGGTCTCTTCTGCTGGTTACCTCCCTGTCTGCCTTGAATCTGAGCTTGGGCCTGAGCATACTGTTGCGACCTTTGCTGCTGGAATGCTTGAGCCTGAGACGGCAATGGCCTCGGAGGCTGGTACTTTTGCTGCTACTGCACTGGTGTTGGTGCCCTAACCGATGGACTAGCTAGGGTTGATGAAGACAAACTGGCTCTATTCGGACAGGAACCGACCCTGTGGTCCGGTGCCCCACAAGCTAAGCACAACCCCTGCGCTCTACGATATTCTAAAACCACGTGCCCTGGCTTCCCACAATGAGAGCAGCAGCCCATTGCAGAAGACTGCTTCTATTTCTGTTGCTGAGGGTACATCGGAGTTGAGTGTTGAATCGAAGAAACTAGTGTCACCCTTCTAGGAGCTCCAATTATCATGGCCCTAGATGCCGGGGCTGGTGCTGATGACTGGGATAATTGTCTATGAGACCTCTTCCGGCCTCCGATTCAATCTACTATCCTCTGTGATGTATATTCTTACCTTCTTGCTGCTCACAAAACAACATCAAATGTCTGATACTCAAACTGCTCTACTGCTAGAATGATCTCTAGGAGGAGTCCTTGCTGGAATTGCTGTGCTCGATCCAACTCGGTCGCCACCAAGGTGGGATCAAACCGACTAAGTCTTGAAAAGTCGGCCGTATATCCACCGACCGTCCTTTCTATTTGCTTGAGATTATTGAACCTTGTTTGTAGATCATAGCGAGCTATTGCATCAAAGTACTTCGTCTAAAGTCTATCGCTGAATACCGCCCACATGATAGGTGTCACCAAACTAACAGTCTTCATCGTCTACCAACTGTGGGCTAAGTCTAACAATTGTAGTCATACAATGGCCACCTTTTCTTCAGCTGGAATTCTATTTGCCTCTAGAATAATATTTATATTATGGAGCCAACGATTAGCAGTAATAGCATCTTTAGTGTAGTCAAAGAAAAGAGGGTTCAGGCGCTTGAAGCTGTTAGCCATATTGTTCTCCTGATAACCTACTCTTCCCATAGATGCTTGTACTGTCTGCTGTAGAGCATAACCTCGACGATCTTGTGATGCAAGCAAGTCCCGGATGAGTCCCATCAAGGTTTTATTGTCAGGCTCTACAGGCTGGACTGGCTGTACTTGTGGCTCCTGCTCCCCGGAAGGCATGACTCGAGATGTCCCTGAGTGTTGGGTTTAGTCTCCAGGTTGCTGCTGGTTCACAGGAAGTGCTCCACCCGGCTGATCAGTAGGACCAGGAGCAATGCCACTAACGGAAATAACATGGAAAACAATATGGAAGGACAAAGATAGATCAAGGATAAAGCACTTTATCAGGTCAAGATTCAGGAAGATTAGAAAGCACGAGTAGTGATCAAGGGCGAATGCTGATTAAGACATCTATTCAGTAAAACCCTCACACATCTTGATTTACAAGATCTGTATGGACCACACTTAAAACCGTATCATATCCCAGAACCAGAATACTGGACAACGGAGGACAGATACAGCCAACTACGTACATTAAAGTGCAACATACTTCGTAATACGATCACGGCTCTCTAGATGCAAGGGTTTATCTACAATCCATCAATATCTTATGGTTAAGAACAAGCCTAGTATCTCAATCTCAAGCAAGCAAATAGATGTTAGATCATCAGACATACAAAAGTAAGGCGTCCCAAACATTACATATCCAGATGATCATAAAGCTAGTCATACAAACTGCGAAGACTAGCAAGGGTTAAGTCATACATGATTAACCTTAGGATTTGTTAATCATGTTACAGTCCTTAGGCAGACAAAAATAAAGTTTCAATACGAGCTAACACGTGCTTGGCGGCTAAACGCCTCAAAAGAATAAGTTACATTAGAGTGGGAGAGCAAAATAAAAAAAATTCACTCGTTGCCACGGTTACTACTGGTGTTCACCATCCGGCTGAAAAGCAATTAGATCCTCAAATATCACTCCAAAATCTGGCCATACAAAACTAACTGGGTCAGACCCCAAAAAGAACAAGTACCACAAGGGAAGCTCCACTTATTAACTAAAACCAGCATATAAAGTAAAAGAAAACTGATATGAGAACATAATATAATGACATAAAAGACAAGAGTTAAAAGGACATACGAGATTACATGAAGAAGAACAAGAGGTGAAATATAATTCCCATGTTAATTATGAGACATTTATTCAGGCACTGCCAATCAAGTCCTACGGCTTGCTATCATTAGCTAACTAGGGTTATCATAGGCCCAGTTACTAACAAGATGCAGTTGTTCCCACAGTCACAAGCCCTGCAGACTATCCAGGCAAAATTTACGAGACTTATCAAGATTTTTGGTGTTCTTGTGTACTTAGAATACAAGGAGTGCAGCACAAGACAGTGTGCTGAAAATGCGCCCTACTCGATGGCAAGCTACAAGTCATATGTATGGTCGGGATAACGGGATCACCTGTAATTAGGAAATATCTCTGTAAGAATCCATATTAACTGGAAAATCTCTCGACGACTGGCTACAAGTCCACAGGTGTGGCCGGAATAACAGGATCGCCTGTAACTGGGAAATCTCTCTATACTTGATCAATCTAGTCGTTTAACCTAGTCAGATTCACTATGAATCCCAGACCGTGGTAACCAGTAATCCCTGTCCTAGACATTGTCACGACCCGTACCCAATATTCGGACATGAACCATGTACACGCCCAGCCTATGCCGCAGAGTCGACGGTAGAACGCTATAACAATATGATGAACAACCATGCAAAAAAATATTTCACAAGGAAAGTTTAACATCTCCATATATCAACTCAGCATCTAATAGATAAAATAAATAGAACCATCTCACAATAGAAAATGAATGAAGTCTAAAGTCAAACAATCTCAACTACATGTCTCCAAAAGTCAACTCAAATATCCAATACAAAGTCCCAATGCTAACTAAAATATCTAAGAAAGTACAGTGAAATCAGATGCTGTGTACTCCTCCTGGTAGGCAAAGTCTGTCTCTAATACGTCTCCCAAGTACGGGCCATACTGGTCAGGGCACACGACCTCTTCGCAATCACCTAAAAATTTGTTTGGTTACCTAGTCAGGATGGAACGAGCACAATTCACTGAATACAGTTTCAAATATATAAAAATGACTATATAACAGAGGTTAGCCTTTAGAATATGATCTATAAAATAAATGAAGAAAAAAAATAGAATAAAATGAAATACCGAAAACAGTAAATGAAATACAGGAAAATACTCACCGACTGACAGATTGAAATACTTTTGATATGTGACCGATCTCGGGACAATTATACGACACTGTCTACACTGTATAAAGTTATACTGTCTACACTGAATAAAATTATACTGTCTATACTGTAAATGCAATAGTAATCACTGTCTACATTGTATATACGGTATAAGGTCAGATCACATATCTTCGGTACTTCACCTTCCCCGACGACACAAAACATAATATAAAAGACTGAAATAACATCTCTACTGGCTAACAATGTTGTATAGTAAAGATCAATACTGAAAACAAATAATAAACTGTACTCGTCTGGCGTCCTGGGCTGCTGGCACTGGTCAGAGTCCAAATCGAGGTCCAGAAAACCTATTACAAAATATTAGGATCAACACCATTTGATTTGTACAAAGAGCTTATTAAACATTTGACTTCTTACTTGGTTTCCTTATTATTCCCCCTTCGTTCTATTTATTCAATGAGTTGACTAACCTATGGTTATTGTTTTATAACCATTTGTCTACACTTTATACTGCTACTCCACCTTGTCCTTTGGTCATTAGGTTTAGATATTTCTCGAGACTCACCTACTTGTGTCTAAGGAGAATAGGAAAATCCATAGGTCAGTTTGAGTGTGGGGATATAGAAGGGTTCCCTTAGCAGTGCCTATTGGGTGCAAGGGCTAGTGTCTTGATACCCAGTTTCTCCAATGGCTTGTTGCCTGGTCTTCTTCAAGTGTACCCCCTTCCCTGTCTTACCGGACCATGATCACAGTATCTAAATGATCGGGTACATTCACTAGGGTACAGTGATTGGTCTATAAGTCCTTTTGGTGGCATTGCCTATACACATAAAGAATTTCTTAGACTGTCATAGTCTGATATCTAAGAAATCTATACATTTGTTTATGCTGAGTTCTCGAGTTGATGACTTTGAGAAATAGGGTTTAATTCAAAGTGACTCGAGGAGTGGGCACATGGGTTTATACCTGCTAATGAGGGTACAAGGCTGGGCTCCCCTGTGTGTTCTGACTTTGAATATAACTGGTGTTCTTTATATCCCTGTATACAAAATATTGCAGTATTGGGGATACCAAGCTGTAGCAGTCCCTGGATAACCTGTTCTTAACCAAACTTACCCATCAACCTAAAGTCCTAAGTTAGAAACTGATACCATCTACTCGGTATCAATTGTATATGAAGTTGTACAAATTTTAGAGTACACTAAGGACTCAGTGCTGCTTTGATACCAGGACAGTGTCCCAGTTATTGGGATCAAGCTTTGAAGATAACCCTTGATACCATAGTTCATTGGCCAGATATCAAAGTCCTGTTTAATGGGTATATATTCATCCTAAAACCGAACCCAGATGATTTACATGGTGGCTGATATGACTTGAACTATTACCCTGAAAGTTCCATCTAGATTTACCTATATGGCACCCCCCAGTTTATACTTGTAACAGGTATTAATTTGATACCATGTTTCCAAGTGTATCACAGAGGTAATGTAACCCTCTCTGGTACTGACTGATCTTCCCAATACGATATTGGCACAAAATCGGTTGAGATCAAGGTTAGCCATATTGGTACCAAAATTGAAGGTAGCACTGATATCCTTCGGATACATATAGGGATATGCACTATGTATAAATCTGGCAAGGCCTGGTTTGGTTCTCTGTAATCAAAATTGATAATCTAAGTTTGAACTCGACCTAAGATGTCTTGTATATGCTGGACACTCGTGTATCCATGCTACTCTCCCTGTCATTGTGATACCCCTGTGGATGATTCCTCATAGGCTCGAGTCTTTAATCCATGTATTTAGAATACAATTCTAAGTTTCCTACGATTTCCTTTTTGACATTTAAACAACTACTTATCTATTCCATCAGATGTAAATATGTTAAGCAAGGGCTTACCTCTGTTTGCTCACTTTCTTCCGCTGTTTCCTCTATGCCTAGCTGATGCAAGGGGGAAGCCAACACTTGTAAGGATGCTAAGGGGGATCGACTGTCTTCCACGCCTGTTTATATAGGCTTTGATGGTGGTAGGAAAAAGATAGGGTGTTGGAGTTTAAACTCAAATTTGGGCTAATCTCTTAAGTTTGGAGTTTATCCCGAATTCGAATCAGGCTCATAGTCGACCTCTAGGATAATCCATATTCGAACTTCCCTTGGAGCGATCCTCTTAGCCGGGTTGGTTTAAACAGGATTTCAAGCAAGGCTTGGGTTTAAATAGGATTTAAAGCAAGATTTTGGTTTAAACATGATTTCAAACCAGGTTTTGGTTTAAACAGAATTTAAAGCAAGGTTTTGGGCTGCCCCATCTATAGGGTGTGAACAGTATTGCTTGCCTCTCAAATCCTACCTAGCCCTTAGCCTATTTGCAGTTATACTGCTATGCTCATATTAACTCAACATTAAAAAAATAATAGAAGAGTTAAGGGTAAATATTATATGAGAAGTGTAATGAAAGGGAAATGTTAGAAAGTTTTGAAAATGTTGGAAATCTTGATCAAGGGATTTACAAGTCTACCCCCCTTGGATTAATTTTGTCCTCAAAATTTAGCTAATAGTGCAGTGTAAAAACGTACCTCAGTCCTCAAAGAGGTAGGGGTAGCGCTCGCGTATCTCGTCTTCTCTTTCCCATGTGGACTCGCCTGGGGAGTGGTGCCTCTACGCGACGCGAACCAATAGAATCACTTGATTCCTTAGTACCTTCTCTCTGCGGTCCAGAATCTCAACTGGCTGCTCCTGATAACTGAGACTCGGTCCCATCTTGATCTCTGAATGGTCCAAGACATGACTGGGGTCCGCCACGTATCGTCTCAGCTGAGATACGTGGAATACGTTGTGCACTCCCTCCAGTGCAAGCGACAATGCTAATCGGTACGCTACTGCATCGATTTTCTTGAGAATACCGAACCACCCAATGAAACGTGGGCTAAGTTTACCACCTTTATCGAAACGAATAGTGCCACATGTCGGAGAAATTTTCAAAAACACCAAGTCGTCAACCTAAAATGCAGAAATGTCACCAAAAATCTATAATTTTAACATGCAATATATATATATACTATGGGAATTCCATACCTCGAACTCCAACGGTCTACGGTGACTGTCGGCCCAGTGCTTCTGCCTGTCCTGAGCCACGCGAAGACGCTCTCTAATCATCTTGACTTTCTCCGCAGCATCTACTACCATCTCCGGTCCAAATAGTGCACGCTCCCCCACATTGTCCCAAGACAGCGGGGTACGACATCTCCGACCATACAATGCCTCGAAAGGGGACATCTCGATACTAGTTTGGTAGCCGTTGTTATAGGAGAACTCCATGAGATGAAGGTGGTCCTCCCATGAGCCACCAAAGTCCAGCATGCACGTCTTCAGCATATCCTCGAGCGTCTGAATGGTTCGCTCTGACTGTCCATCCGTCTAAGGATGATAGGCGATGCTGAACTTGAGCGCTGTGCCCAAGCTAGCCTGTAAGCTCCTCCAAAAATGAGACGTGAACCTGCTGTCACGGTCCGACACGATACTTACTGGAACCCCGTGCAACTGGACTATCTGCTTGACATAAAGCTCCGCCAACTTCTCTGTAGATAACCCCACTTTAAATGGTATAAAGTGGGCCGATTTGGTCAACCTGTCAATGATGACCCAAATCTCATCCTTCCCGTCCGATGATCGTGGAAGACCAGAAACAAAATCCATAGTGATATATTCCCACTTCCACTCGGATATCGGTAGTGGCTACAACAATCCTCCTGGTCTCTGCCTCTCGGCTTTGACCAGCTGACATACGAGGCACCTAGAAAAGAAGCGGGCCACTTCACGTTTCATGCCATACCACCACACATGATTTCTCAAATCCTTGTACATCTTATTGGCTCCCAGATGTAGAGAATACTGGAAACGGTGTGCCTCCTGCATAACTTTTTCTCTAAGCTCTCCACTCGGTACACAAAGTCTCATCCCATGCCTCAACGAATCATCCTCTGTAATAGTGAAATCATCTAACAAGCCAGCTCGTGCTTGTTCTATGATGTTCTTCAGCTGCTCATCCTGGTGCTGTGCCTCCCGAATCCTGTCCGTCAGTCCTGATAAAATCTGCATACCCATCATCTGCATCTCGGCTCCTGGAATGACGATATCGATGCCCAAACTCTCCAAGTCCGCTAATAAGTGACGATCTCGAGTCAAGCACATTGCCACGGGATACCTACTCAAAGCATCCGCAACAACGTTGGCTTTTCCCGGATGATACTGTAGAGAAATATCATAATCACTCATCAGCTCAAGCCATCTGCGCTGCCTCATGTTCAACTCCTTTTGTGTGAAGAAGTACTTCAAGCTTTTGTGGTCAGTGAAGATTTTCACTCGCTCTTCATACAAATAATGTCTCCACAGCTTCAAGGCGAAGATCACGGCTGCCAACTCTAGGTCGTGTGTGGGGTAGTTCTTCTCATGCGGTCATAACTGTCGAGACGCATAGGCTATTACTCTCTTATTCTTCTCTAGGCCACAATCCAGTCCTTTGCCTGAGGCATCACTATAAATGGTGAAACTACCTGATCCCGAAGGCAAGGCTAAGATAGGGGCTGTCGTCAGTCTCCTCTTCAATTCATCGAACGCAGCCTGGCAGTCCTCTGTCCATACGAACTCTACGTCTTTTCGAGTGAGCCTAGTGAGCGGCTCTGCAATCCGAGCGAAGTCCTGCATGAACTTCCGATAATACCCTGCTAATCCCATGAAGCTTCGTATCTCAGCTACCGTGGTCGGAGTAGTCCAAGCTTCCACAGCTGTAACCTTCTTCGGATCGACAGATATTCCGTCGCCTGTCACCAAATGACCAAGGAACTCCACCTTGTCCAAGAAAAACTCATATTTTGAGAGTTTTCCATAGAGCTTCTCATTTCTGAGGGTCTCTAGCATGATCCTCAGATGTTCCTCGTGCTCCTCCAGTGTTTTCGAATAAATGAGTATGTCATCGATAAATACTACTACGAACTTGTCAAGGTATGGATGGAATACCTTGTTCATCAAGTTCATGAAGACTGCTAGGGAATTAGTCAACCCGAACGACATCACCATAAACTCGAATTGCCCGTACTTGGTCCGGAAGGCAGTCTTCGGTATATCTTTTTTCTTCACCTTCAAGTGATGGTAGCCCGACCTCAAATCTATCTTTGAGAATACCCGCGTGTCGCTTAATTGATCGAAGAGATCGTCTATCCTCGGCAGCGGATACTTGTTCTTGATAGTGTGATTATTCAAGGTTCGGTAGTTGATGCACATTCGTACCGAACCATCTTTTTCGGCACAAAGAGGACAGGGGATCCCCATGGTGACAAACTCTTTCTGATGAACCCCTTCTCTAGCAATTCATCGATCTGCTTCTTCAATTCTTCAGCCTCCTTGTTGTTGATCCCATACACAGGTTGCCCCGTTGGTACTACACCTGGCACCAGATCAATAGCAAACTCGATGTCTCTATTTGGCGGCAATCTCGAAAAGTCCTCAGGAAAAACATCCATGAATTCCGTGATGATGGGATGCAGTGTCTCTCCCTCCTGAATCATAGCTCCACAAAAACCTTCATTCTGCTGCTCTATTGCTCCGCTGGCGAACTCGAATACAGACTCTCTGGAAGGACTGAATACCACACATCCTCGGTGGCAGTCTATACTAGCAAAATTCTTACTCAACCAATCCATACCGAGGACAATATCGAAACTCGGTAGTGGCATTACGAGTAAGTTGGGGCGCAACACTCTACCTCCCAAGGTGATGCGCTGCCTCATGCAAATATCCTTGACCAGGATAACGCCTCCGCCTGTCATAATTTTACAACTACCACCCAAGGGTACAGATGCTATACTATGCTTGAATACAAAAGCTACAGAGATAAAACTATGGGATGCACCCGAATCAAACAAAGCTATAGCGGAGAAAGAATCGAGAAGTATGGAACCTGCTATCATATCTGGTGTAGGCTCGGGCTCCTCAATTGCCATAGCAAAAGCTCGGCCCTGCTGGGGTGCTAATCTCTGCTGGTGCTGAGCGAACTGCTGCTGCTGAGTGGGTAGCGGTGGACCTCGCGGCTGTGTGGCAACTGGTGGTCTAGATGGTCCTCTTTGTGCTGGAGCTGTCTCACGTCCTGCTCGTTCGGGAGCCAATGTGCAATACTTCAGCTGATGTGAAGGTGACCCGCAGTATAAACATGATCCAAGTCTTTGTCTGCAGTCATCCCAAACGTGTCCGATCCTTCCGTAAAATATACAATACGGAGCCTGCTGGAATTGTCTCTGTGGCTGCTATGTCTGAGCTCTGGTCGAGCCTCGGTTCTGCTGGTGTGCTGAGGCTCTACCAGTGGACTGGAATTATTGTTGGTGCTGGAAGGCCCTTGGCTACGCTTGAGGATGATTCGCCTATTTTGGTTGATGGTTGCCTCCGCCAAAAGTGTTTCGACTCCTCTTCGGCCTGTAACTCAGTTCTTCTTCTATAGCCTGGGCGACCTCCAGAATCCCCTCGTAGGTAGTGGCTCGGTTGGTGGCGATAGCTAAACGGATCTCGTACGATAATCCCTTTCTGAATCTTCTGTCTTGCTCTCCGGGGTATT
This sequence comes from Iris pallida, assembly GCA_029216955.1. Lineage (NCBI taxonomy): Eukaryota > Viridiplantae > Streptophyta > Magnoliopsida > Asparagales > Iridaceae > Iris > Iris pallida. Next base: position 38,114 of record JANAVB010001521.1, read on the forward strand.
GACCAAACTCTCGTCAAAACGATAAAGGCAAGAAAACTCCGCAGTGTACTCATCAACGGTGAGATTCCCCTGCTCCAAGTGCTCGAACTGGCTCACCAATGCCTCTTGTGCTATGTCAGGATAGAATTTCTTCTTGAATAGAAGCTTGAATTCTTTCCAAGTCACGTCTGGAGCAGGAAATCGTGGCTCGCCTTGGTACCACGTCCGTGCGATGTCGAAGAGTTGTCCACTAGCTGATTCGACTGTTAGATCTTCTGAGACGCGGGCCATCTTTAGGTACCGCTCCACTTTTTCCAACCGCTCATCAACATAGATAATACCCTCGGTCCCATGGAACTCTCTGGGCCGGAGGTCCATGAAGTTCTTGGACGTCCCAGGGCGCTGTTGGTGGGCCTCCCTTTGCTGAAGGGCCTCTCGCAAGGTATTACGAAAGATGTTGGCCTGCTGTTGGAAAATACCGAGGAGTATAATATTGTCCAGTATCGGTGGCAGGGACATAGCAGGTTTCGGGACATCGCTGGCGCTGGATGCATAGTAGGTGCTTGGTACATGTAGGGTGCCTGCTGCATAATAGGAGCTGGATACATGGCTGGTGCTGGATGTATCGCAGGTGGTGGATAGACTGCTGGTGCCGCGTGCACAGGAGGTGGAACAGGTACTGGAGGAGGGATGGGTGCTGTTACCGGAGTCTGCAGTGGCGATGGAATGTTATTCTTGCAAATTCTCGAGTACTGCGGCTGGGCCAAATCGTCCTAGTGAGTAAGCTGGCCTCCCTGTGTCGGTGGGGTCCCGTAAGTAAAAAATTTGCAAATTGCCGGTGGAGTGTTCAGTGCAGCATTGTTCCTGTCATGCGAATCCATTGGCTGAAAACAACAAAAATTATTAGACGATAGAAAGATTCAAACGAGATGCATAAAGTTACTTGAAATCGAATATAGAGTCAATGACGCAATTTCAACTCACGGAGACAGTCCTTAGGTCCCTATTCCTAGTCCTACTCATAGGCCCGCAGTAGTACGACTAACTTAAGTACTACCACGGTTTAGCTGTCTTTGCAAAACTTCGACCTGCTTGGGCCACCATACATAATACAAGATAAGACAAATAACTTGTACAATCACAATCAAGAAATCAACCACGGAGTCAAGATATGTTTTACACTAGCACGACCGGAAATAACTGTCGTAATAGTAATCAAGGTTATACATGTCATGTCAGATTTACTTGTCATATCGAGAATACTTTTCAGGAGTGCGTCTCGACGAGCCACTATCAAGATTATCAAGACGAAATCATATTATCATGTTCACGTTCATGCTACTAGCTCAAGATTATCAAGTCGGGTCATCGCAATTTAGGCCAAGCACAAAAGACATGCAAAGGAGGTCAAGAACATCTACAAAGAAGTGCGTATGAAAGCAATACGCGCGCAGAAGGGTGACACGAAAGTACACAGGAAGCCGTACTAAAATGGCACACGAAACAAAATGGCACGCGTTGAGAAATGGCATACGGTGCTAAATGTCATGCGGCGCTAAATGACGCACGACGAGAAATGGCACACGACGCTAAATGGCGTACGACGCTAAATGGCGCACAACGCTAAATGGCGCTCGGCGCTAACTGGCGCATGGCGCTAAATGGCGCACGGCGGGAAATGACACGCGACGCTAAATGGCACTCGACGCTAAATGACACACGATGCTAAATGGCACTCGATGCTAGATGGCACACGACGCTAAATGGCACACGACGCTAAATGGCATACGGTACGAAGCTCGTGCGTATTGTTCATCATCCCTGCGGCACCGAAGGTGTGTAGGGACCATGAACACGAGAATGACCGTAATTTCCTCAAAATAAGTCGAAGTCAAGCCATCCAAAAGCCAAAGTTGGGTAGAATTAAATTTTCCACAATATGGAACCATTAGATTTTGAAAATACCAAGTTTTTAGATATCAAATCCAAGAAAAATAAAAAAACTTAAAATTTAGGTCTACAAAAATATACCCAACAAAACCAAAAATTCTAAGTTCTAAAGATGCTGAGAATCATGTAAGGAAGATAATAGAACAATCAAAAATAGAGATCCATTATGTTCCCCATAGAGCAAGTTGCCCTTGCCTTAGGTTGGTGGAAGGAGTAATTGAGAAGGAGGAGAAGAGTTAATGGAAATTAATGAAAGGAGAGAGAAGGAGTTGGTATATATACCAAGCCTTCTCATCTCAAACCAACCCAAACCAAACCAAGCCAACTTAACATGCCATGATGAACCAAGGTGAACAAAACCAAAACTAAACCAAGCTAAGATTAAGCAAGACAAGTCTAAATAAGGATGACCTGACAATGTCATAAATCTGTACAAGTATACTGAAAATACGTATAACGAAAAATGGGCGTGACAATAATACCCTCATATATATTACTACGCGTAGCCGTGTTGCTTCCGTGCATGGAAATGAGCAGCTGCTGCAGTTGCTGTTGCGTTCTCCGACAGCCGCTAGCCTCCTGTGCGCCTGATGAATCCTCGGCTAGCCGTGCGTCTCCCATCGTGCCACCCTGCACGGTCGTGCCCTCGTGCCAGCGTCCACGTCCCTGGCCATCCTCCCGTACAGCCCCCTCGTGCCGTGGTAGCGTTGTACGCGCCATCCCACGTGCGCGACCGAGGTCGTGCTCGACATCGACCACCACTATGCTCCCCGTGCGACCCCTCCTGCGGCTGGTGTCATCCTATCCGACACTCACGACGGTCGATTTTGATATTTCTCTTGAAATCCCATCGTGACGCACGTTTTGGAGAACCAAAATTGGCGTCTCGGGACAGCAAATTTGTGTCTATTTTTTGGATGATCCGATAATTAGATTATTGAAATCTTTCCTTCATTGCAGTCTCGGTATATAGCTCTACCTTCACCTAAAATTTTAGCCGTTAATTCTATCATTTGTTATGTCACAATTGGCCACCAAGTTACTCGTCAGTTTTGCGAAGCCAAGTTCGCGAATTTGTTTCTCCTCTGTTGCAGCTCCATTTGGTGTGCCTTTAGTTCATGTGCATAGCTGGTATAACCCTCTCCTTGTGATAAATTTTTTATTTTATTGTAAGGTCGTTTAATTGGTTGAATTCGACGCCAAAGTTGGTTGTCCGAATTCGTAATTTTTAACTTGTAAAATTCTAATTTTGGACCCGGGAATCCAGATTCCAATTATGACACCACCAGTAGACTCGTGGCATCATTCTATCCTAAATATAGTATTCTAGATTTAGAGGACGTGGACTCCGACACGTATTTCGGTACAAACAGGTCCAATAGTCAGGATCATCGGGTCATTTTGAAATTGGCTCATAGAAATTCAATTTTGGACATACCATTGGGTTCATGTCATCATTCTGAACTAGTTGACATATAATTTACTACATTTAGTTGAATTTGACTCTGACACGCATTTTCGTGCAAAATGAATTCCAACGTCCGGGTCAACGGGTTATTTTGATAACGGCTCATCGGAATCCAATTTCGGACATACCCTTGGGTTTATATCGTCATTCTAAACTTGTGGACATATATTTTGCTAAGGTTAGAGGACTTTTATTCTGATGCATTTTTCGGTGCAAGTGGTCCAACAACGGACCGTATTTTGATACGAAGTTATCATTTTGCCTCTTTGTCCAGAATTGGACTTATGAGTAGTATATCTTAGCTATTTTTTTATTCTAGGAACGTTAATGATGTTTGTTTCAGCATCCAAAGACGTTCGTGAAAGTTACTATGTTGCTTCTTTTCTTGGACTTGACGATTTTCCTCCAATATATCATCGGATCACTGCTTCACCCCAGGCATGATACCTTGCCATACTTGTTCTGTTTGCATTATTCATATCTACTATTGTGTTGTTAGTTGGTGACACTGGTAGTGTGTGCCCAAGGATGACTTGGGTGCTATCGATGGTGGTATCGATGTTATTGGGTGCGTGCGTGTAACTTAGAGTTAGTAGACGTACCCGAAATGGTAAAGTTATCCCGAATAACTTCTATGACTTGTCATAATACAATACACGACATTATGAGTGAGAATTCATTATGTTGGCATGAGCTTCCATATTCGACTAATCATCAGTGCGAGTGGTTCGTGTGTCGGTACATATAGAGTTAGATGGTACTCGCATTGAGATACAGTTTGTTTGCGTCGTAGATACGACTTACAAAGTTTACGGGCGGGGAAGACTATAAGTAGGCGTATGGGACAACCAGATATATTTTTCAGCCTCATGGTGGCCCGGCTAGGGGCATATATGTACTTACTAGTGTGTATATCCGGCAGCGACAACTAGCTACATGCTAGGTACGGTCGGAAGATACGCTAGTATTTGTACAAATCGGCTCATGATTCGATGTCGGCCCGTATTTTGACGTGAATCCTTATTCATCTACCAATACACTCCAAAGTCAGCTTCAACATACATTTACATAGGATGGTTAGTTCGTGTACCTATATCGGACCGTATCATGGGACAATGTCTTATCATGGGCTGGTATGCCATCCATTGATCATGATTGGTCAGAGATATGGTTTACTAATTGATGACTGGATATTGGACCGTTAGGTGGTTCGTTTTATTCAGTTCATATTATGGCATGTATTTTCGTATCTTGCTACATCTCGCTGAGGACATGTTGATCTCTCCAGGTATTTGTTGAACAGTTAGTACATAGTAGCTGGGCAGGTGCTGCATGATGTACTGAGATTTCAGGTATATTTATATGTGTTCTCTGATATTTCTATTTACTCTTTCCTATATACATTTCATCTTTTTTTGATTCATGTTGCTATGTAGCCTATTATTTGCAAGCTTATTCCTTTCTTGTGCTTGCACGAATATAATATTACTGGGTGGCCAACTTTAATATATCATGTTTATTCTTGATATTCACTTTATTACTGTGGACTGAGATATAGATGATCAGTTAGTTTTAGTACCCTGGATAGCATAGTACGTCTAGGGATAATTCTATTAAATTGGAAACTTACCTTAGATCGTATTAGCTGGCATGTTCACTTCATAAGTTCCTGTATATTTTGGAATTGGGGCATGACAAACTCCCTCCTAGAGAGTGATCAGTTTTCATGGGATCGACAGACTGACCCTTAACCTTCAAATAATCCACCATTTATCGCTGTCTCAACGAACCGAATTATCTGCATCCCTCAAATCATCTCAAAGAAATCCCAAGACAAGTTTTCAATGATCTACAAACTCCTGTCGAATACCCCTCGAGCCTCCATCCGATGTATGTGGTCTCCATGTACATCTTCGCGTCTTTAGCCTATACATGCCACAATATATATATATATATATATATATATATATATATATATATATATATATATATATATATATATATATATATATATATATATATATATAGCCTGTTGTTGGGAACCCTTCGTAAGCACCCAATCTTTAAATTTTTTAGAATTTACTACTTCAACTGGTGTGGAGCCTACTTTAGACTATAGAGACTTTACCCTTCGTAACACTTCGTAACCCTTCGTAAGCATCCAATCTTTAGAATTAACCCTTCGTAACCCTTCGTAAGCATCCAATCTTTAGAATTTTTTAGAATTTACTACACCCAATTCTAATTTGGATTTTAGGGTAGCGAATGCTACATGGTTGATCTCCATCCAAGAATACTCTTTGTTGCACCCAAATCCTTCATAGAAAATATCGTGTCAAGTTGGCACTTCAACTTTGCTATCATGTTGGTATTTTGTTCCACCAATAGCATGTCATCCACATATAACAGCAAAATAATAAAATCATCCATGATAAAGTACTTCACAAAGACATAGTGATCCAACTATGGGTATAACCATGCTTCCCATAAATGACTCGAACTTCTTGTACCACTGGTGTGGAGCCTACTTTAGACTATAGAGACTCTTCTTCCGCTAACAAACCAAATATGACTTAACCTTCTCACATAAACCCTTGAGTTGTTCTATGTACAACTCTTCCTCCAAATCATCATAGAGGAATATTGTCTTGACATCCATCTACTTAATCTCCAAATCGAAGCTAGTTGCGAATCCTAGAACCACCCGGATAGATGACAATTTGATGACAGATAAAAAATTCCCATCATGATCCATGCCCTTTCGCTGACTAACAGCCTCCCCTTGTATCGAGGGCGAATAACATCTTCAGTTTGCTTCACTTTGAACACATATCGATTCTTCAAGGCCTTTTTGTCCTTTGGAAACCACACCAACTCATACATGGAATTGTCCTACAAAGAACTCATCTCCTCATGCATAACCTGCATTCACTCCTGCCTATACTCATTATCTATCACCTCTGCAATGTTTTAGGTTCTTCCTCATCAGCCAATAGCACATACTCATTAGGTAAGTATCTTATGGATGGTCAACATTCTCTCGTGCTCCCCATCAATGGTATCCTCTAGTGCAAATTGTTCACCTAACCTCATCCCCTCCAGGAACTGACTCATTGATATGCTCATCCTCCTGAAGGTCACCTTGAACACTCAGGCAAATCCTTACTTGGATTCTGAGTGTTGGTTATGGTCTGATCCTCGACGAATATCATGTCCCGACTTCTAAAAATCTTTCTTTCTACGAGGATATAGAGTCTATCCCCCCGAACTCATCCCGACTATAACCGACAAAGACGCACTTCCTCATTTTATGCTCAAGTTTGGCCCTCTCGCCTTTTGGTACATGCACGAAGGTCTTATACAAAAAAATGCACATGTGATTGTATGATACCGTTGTCATACCATACTTACTCGGAGATAAATTAATAACATAAGCAAGAATATTTATAGTCTCATCCTTATAATTATCCGGTAAATTTGCCTATGAGAACTACACCAAAATGTCCTTTTTGGAATACTAGATATTTTTTTACGTGGAACGCTTATTATCCCTTCCTAGGTGCTGCAACGGAGTAAAACATTCCAGATGATATATTTTATTTTAATTTTCTATTTTTTTTATTTATTTAGGTACGGTTTTATAATATTCATACTCATTCGAAATACGTTCCAAATTGGGGACATCTCACGTGCTTAGTAGGAAAGTGTTCCAACAACAAATCCTTTCTTTCCCCTCATATACTTAAATCATCCTCTCCCCTCAAATACATCCATCTAGCCTTCCTCATCCCAACGAATTAGCAGGCCATACCGATGTGTTCGCAGGCAATTCCGACGAGTTTGCAGGCCAGGGTCTGCTATGCTTGAGCAAGAAATTCTTGTCAGTTTTCAGGAAGAAATTCTTATCAATGTCAGGAGGAAATTCATAAATCATTGCCTTAAATTAGTATATGCTATGCTTCTTATATACTCCTTCCTCAAGACTGTCCATCTAAGCTTTTATTGACGTATCAATAGGAAATGTTGGGAACTAAAAGTACACTATCGCAAATCTGACATTGATCGGAATCAAGTTGGAACGTTTTTGTGCACTACCTCTGTTTCTGAATCTTGACAGTCATTCACAAGAAAATTTGTACATTACCTGTGTTTCTGAAGTTTCTATACAACTTGGAACTTGAAAATCTTAAACTTAGACAACTTCAAGAAGTGATGCTGATCAGTCCATCAAACCTTTTAACCCCCCAAAAAAAGCAATGAAGACAATTAAAATTAGATTAACATATGCACCTGAAGTTGATATGTCGGAACAAGAATGTACTGCCCATTGTTCACAGAAAAGGTCTAGTTACTAATTGAAGTTTTTTTAATGTTTTTCTTCACTTACTATTAAAATCCTTTTAAATTCGTAAATCCTATCACTTACAGTAGAAGTTTAATATGGCAGGTTTATCTCTTATATATTTCTTTTATGTTACCTATTTCTTTGAGATAGAAGCAATAGAATGCAACGTGTACGAGGCTGTTTTCATTACATGCTCCATCCATGACTGGTTGATTATTAATTGGACTGTTCAGCTGATTACTCACAATTATGCAGCAACTTGGAAGTTTCAGTGAATTGCAACCATTTAACCGTATTAAGCAACTGATTACTTGTAATTGTGAATAAAGTAAGGTTCACATTATCGGTATGGGAATCCGTATCGGACTATTCCTATGAGTGTTGGTATCGACAATATCGGCAATTTCGGATCGGTGTATCGGATTTTTTGATATCGGAAAACAAATAATTATTAATAAATTATTACATTTAAAAACATATATTTTATACATATAGGCATAATTTTAAGTATTTTCAGTGTTATTTCTTAGTAGTTTTGAAATTAAATGAAATAGTAGTCACCCTTACCGATTGATTTACATACAATAGATTGATTTTCTTCTTTTACATGTTTTTACAATCTTACTATTCTTTAAACCTTGATTTGTCTTTTTCATTTAATTTTCTTTGCCGAATTGACCGAAAAAGAGACCCCCAATGTCGGTATCGGTCAGTATCGGGTATCGGTCGGTATCGCATCGGGACATGCCAAACCGTATCGGTATCGGTCGTATCGGAGCGGTATCGGCTGATACTTTAAACCATGGTGCAATTAACCCTCATTTTAGAACATGGATCTAAGGGGGCGTTTGGCATGCGAAATATTATATAGCCGAAAATTCTATATTTTCGGGAATCAAAATCCAAGTAATTAAATTTCTTGAAAAATTACATTCCCATTTTTTGTGACTATATAAATATTCCCGGGAAAAAATAAAAATGATAAAAAAACAAAAAAATGAAAAAAAAAACCCAAAAACGATAAAATGAAAAAAAAAACCAAAAAAAGCTGACCAAATTACAAAAAAAAAAAGACAAAAAGGCCAAAAAAAAGACCAAAACAGCAAAAATGAAAAAAAAAAACCAAAAAACAACAAAAAACGATAAAAAAAGCGACAAAAACGACAAAAAGACCAAAAAAATACAAAAGCGACAAAAAAGCAACAAAAATGACAGAAAACAACAAAAACAATAAAAAATTACCAAAAAATAACAAAAACAAAAAATGACAAAAAAGAAAGAAAAACAACAAAAAAATGACCAAAAACGACAAAAGACGACAAAAAACTACTAAAACCGATAAAAAAAATGACAAAAGACAACAAAAAACGACAAAAACTGGTAAAAAAGACAAAAATGTGACAAAAAGAAACAAAAAACGATAAAAACAACAAAAAACGACAAAAGCAACAAAAGGACAAAAAACTACTAAAAACGATAAAAAAGACCAAACCGACAAAAAATGACAAAAAATAAAAAGACAACAAAAAACAACAAAAACAGGTAAAAATGACAAAAAGAGACGAATGAAAAAGTGACAAAACACTACTAAAAAGCGACAAAAGACAACAAAAAACGACAAAAACAGTAAAAACGACAAAAGAGACAAAAAGAGACGAAAAACGATAAAAAATAACAAAACGACAAAAAATGAAAAAACGACAAAAAGCGACAAAAAAAACTATAAATGACAAAAACGACAAAAATCGGTAAAAACCTGTAAAAAGCGACAAAAAAGAGAAAAAACGACAAAAATAACAAAAAAAAGGATAAAAGGATAAAACATAACAAAAACGAAAAAAGAGACAAGAACGACAAAACATGATAAAAAAAGAAGAAGACAAAACCAGACAAAAAAATACTAAAACCAAAAAAATAACAAAAAATGACAAAAAAGTGACAAAAAAGAGAAAAAACGACAAAAAAGGAACAAAATAACAAAAAATGACTAAAAAAAATGACAAAAAGCGAAAAAGAAAACAAAAAATCGATAAAAAAACGAAAAAAAAATGACCGAAAAGTGAAAAAAAAAACGACAAAAAACCAAAAAATTGACAAAAAGGTCAAAAATGATCAAAAACGTAGAAAAAAGTTTAAACAATTTTTTTTGCCCGGACAAAAAAAAAAAAAACCCCTATCCTAAAGGGATAGGATTTCCATGTTTTATGGGTAAACTATTTATCCGGATATTTCTAATTCTCGGAAATAATTTTTTTATAGCCCAAACAAACATGGTAATAGATTTTCACCCTAAATTTTTTCGAGAATAAAAAAAAAAAATACCGCGTACCAAATGCCCCCTAAGGATTTACTTTTCCCTTAAATCATTGCTCGGGTCAAAGTGTCATTGAGGTTCTTTTTTCAGTTCTAGCATAGAATGCTTTGTGTTCTTCGATTGAAATTTCTGCGGTTCTTTTTTCAGTTCTAGCACCGAATGCTCTAGAGTTATTTGATAGAAATTTCTGCCAGTGATAACTCAGTAAGGTTTTGAGATAAGGTATAGATGTCTAAGTTTTAAGACATTTTAAAATGAAACTCCTACATCCGATGCTATGAGTTTTGAAACTTCTCATTTCAGTTTCAAAGTTGGAACTTTTCATGTCAAAAACATTATAGGCCAGCTGAGACCAGTGTTCAAAACATTTTAATGTTTTGAAAGTATATGAAACATAATATTGATCGAAATACAAGAGACCATATTTATTTTGTTCTACTTCTTTATGGTTTATGTTAAACACCTAAGAAATAGAGTTTGTTAATCTATGGGGTAACAGTCAAATCTATGTTCATTAATATGCCATTTTTAGCATGTTGCCAAACTCATAACCATGTGGTTTGAAGTTCATGTTCTGATAAGCACTCTACATATATTATATTCAGAGCAATATATATATATATAAACTCAAAAGTAAATTTTCATACGTAATCTTTTTTGAAATGGATGATTTGTTCTTTGTTAATCCATATTGAGATGGTATAAGTGAAGTATTTGATACTTGTGGAGGCATAAGTTCTACATTTTGCTGAATAGCCTATGAGGACTTGTGAATAATGATGCCGAGTATTGGATAAGGAGAAAACAGTGTGAGTTTTATATTTAGGACTAGTTTGGTTCCCGTTTGTAGTGGAGAGTTTGTTGTTTTCATTGACATATAGGCCAAAACGGCAATTTGAATTTGTTCAGTTCCCACCGTTTACCGATTTTGCCATAAAAAATGGCAAACTCCAAATGCCCCTTTCGTTTGAAATGGAACTTTTGCCATTTCAAAAGGAAAACAAACTGGTCATTAATAGTTGTCAAAAGGGAGAATTTGTGTTGTTATAAGCGATTTATAACTAAGTAAATTTAGTAGTTTAAGTTTTTTATCCTCTTGAGACAACTAATGGTCTTGTACCGAACTCAGCTGACTCTTGTGGTCAGCGAGAATAGATATAACTTCCCTGGAAAGACGGACGGTCTCGGAATCGAACCGCGGGGGAGGTGTGGATGTGTGTGTGAAATTGAGGACAGTGAGCCCAAAAGACATGCAATACAGTGTGCACAAAGTCCCGTGTGTTACGTCGGGCATCTCAAAAAAAAGGAAAGAGAAAAAGAAAATGAAAATGAAAAAAAAAAAAAAAAAAAACTAATGGCCTTCACGTTCTGATTAAGCACAAAAATCATTTTATATAACATTAATGATTGTAGATCCTCTGTTAATGTCTGAAAGGAGAGGAATTTTGTGAAATTTGATTGTAGATATTAGATGTTAGATCAAGTTGGGATAGGGATAACATGTTCTGTAGTTAAAATCAATTAAATCATGTGGGTTGTAGACGGAAAAAATGGTGGGTCATGAGGACCGGGTACCCTACTTTGTTAGTTAGGTTAGGCAGCATCATGTTAAGTCATTTTATGCTTTCAGTTGAGCACTGTTATTTGCCAGTTGAGTTATGTGGTTGATTAGTTGCAATAACAGTACTCCCACCTTATAATTTTGGTTAAGTGACCATCTGGTTTGCTGTATCGTGTTTCCGTATCATGGTTTCTGTATCGCATTAGATGCTTAATCCGGTATCTAAAACTACCACAGTTCTAAGGATTACTTCTATTTACAGCTGGTTTCTATATCATGTTTCGGTCCATCATAGAATCTCATTTTGGCAATTTTGACTGTTTCAGTGGAAGTTTTGTTTTGGCTTTGTATATGTTAAATATGTGAATAGTGAATATGATACAAACATATGTGCATGTATGCACATGCAGAAAGGAATTTGTTGAGATAACTAAAAGTATGTCTAAACTAAGAAACAAGTTAGCAACATTTGAGCAACTCATATTTGCATCTATACTAGAGAAGTAGAGCTCGAACATGAGACTGAGCCTACCATGACTCTACTTGATGGGGGTGGACCAAAAATTTTATTGGTAAAAACCCATGTTCAATTTTAACTATGCTGGCCTGTTTTCCTTTGGTAAAAAAACCATGTTCAGAAAATTAAATACTAAGAATCAATCAGAACATATTAACCAAACAATACTCAAATACTATTTATCTGTGAGTTTCTCCAATATTTGTGATGGATAAGAAACACTCTCTCAGTAAATGCTTCAACCATGAGCATATATAAATACAAGTTGCTACGTGACTGATATGAGTCTTTGTTCCTTTAGTTATCAATAAATGGTGAAACAAATCTGTCTGACATTTATTAGATATGGTTTGGCACTCCAACTAGGACACTCGACATTTTGTTGTGTCTGTATCGTGTGTCTATGTGTTGGGATAATGTGTAGTCCATTTGTTTTGCTAACAACTTAAAATAAATTATTCTAACACTGTGTATTCAACAACTCCTGCAATGAAACTCTTAAGCAATTTCTTCATTGATAATGTATTGATCAAGACATTTTGTTATTACTTATATTTGTTAATCTTAGATTATATTTTGATAATTATTACTTATATTTCTTACTCATATTTTCTTCTTAATTTTTTTGTCTACTAAATGTTTTTGTGACATTTTAGCCTTGCAGTCGACCTGATGGCCATCCCAAACATTTGAGAGAGGTTACAAAGCTTGAAGCAGTAATAGAAGGAAGGGAATAGCTACGAGAAAGCAAGAGAATGAGGAGAAGTTTGTTGCTCAAATTATTTTCACACCTCTTGGACATTTTTTAGCATAGTAGTTAGTTTAATAAAGTTATATTAAACATAGAATATTTATGTAAGATATTTTGACTTTATTTGTCTATGTAGCTTTACCTATATTTTTTGTGCATGTACTTAAGTTATGGATGTTAATTTACTTTCTTTTATATTATAATGAGTTTTACTTTCATAAATGTCTAGTGGATTACAAATATTTACCTATGGATTACAAATATTTATCTATATATAATATATTAATCTAAGCTACAAGCTTGTTTGAAATTTCAAGTAATTTGGCCATTTAAATAAATGTGCCTATATTAATATTATCCAAATAGGAACACTATTTTACTGTTCCAACCTTGTAATACTTTTTAGACATTCCAATATGTGACGCAAAAATTAATTTGAAACACTTTGTTAAGAATGATTTATTGGAAGGTGTTCCAATACTAGCACTCATATAAGTCTTTCCAGTAAGTGACACCAAAATTAATCTAAAATGCTTTATTAGGAACGCTTGTTTGGTGTTCCAATACTGGCACACATACCAATAACCATCCCTTGGAACGTCGATTTTCTGTTCCTAGAATTTTGGCAGCCCAAAAATAGGCTGGAGTAGTAATTGTGTTTCTAAAATTTTTTGAAACGGATTTTCTCCATTTCAAAGTCTTTTTTGGTGTTGTGAGAGCAAACAACGGACCATCTCCATTAGTCTCTTATTTATTCGCTCCGCTACACCATTGAGCTGAGACGTCTTTGACAAATATTCTGGTGTCGTATCCCTTGTTCTTTGTATTACACATCAAAGGGACCAATGTATTCATCGTCATTGTCGAAGCGAACATACTTCAACTTCTTGTACATCTCTTTTTCAACAAAGGTATGAAACTCCTTGAAAGTAGGCAACACTTGATCCTTAATCTTTAAAATATAAACCCAATTTTTTTGGAATAGTCATCAACAAACGTTACAAAATAAGACGCACCACCAATTGATTTTACACATAGGACGACAGACGTCCGAGTGAATCAGCTCGAGCGACGCTGACTTCCTTGAATACGGTTAACTATTTTAAGACACCCTATGCTGCTTTCCAATCATGAAGTGCACACATTTCTCCATTTTTATCAAATTTAGCCTTGGAATCACCTTCCTATTAGTATCTCATTGCCTTCTCCCTGATATGGCTTAGTCATTTGTGCCACAACTCGGTTAATGCACTGACTGTGTTCACCTCATATGCGACTTATGAGCTACCTTCCACATAGTAGATTCCAAACTTTTTGCTTGCTCTAGTAATCACCATCGAACCTCTAGAAAGCTTCTACTGATCATTCCTGAATAAATTGAAGAATTCCTTGCTATCCACTAGTACCTCGCTCCCTAGTCAGAGTTACTATATCGATGACCTTATCAGTATCAATTAACTTGGGACAAATTGAATTAAGATCATTCCTCTATTTGGATGGGCTCTTCGAATCAGGTCCCGTATGCAGTGGATCGTGTTTTGGAGAAGATCTCTATATAACAGTCTCTTCCTCAAACCTTTCCACTGCTCGTTTTCGATGATGGTTGTACTGTACTTTCATTATTTGTTTTATGAATGCATTCTCATGGACGTTTTCAACGGTTTTTATTGTTGCATTCATCGATTTACGCATTCATATAAAATTTCGAAAGAAAGAGAGAAGAAGAGTATCGATTCTCTGTTAGTGCGAATGTAGGTGATTGCATAAGCGCAACTTGAGAGTATAGTCGAAGACCTCTTTCTCTTGGTAATTCTTTAACGGAGAGTGGCTTGACCCTTCTTTCTTTGACCCTCTTGCTATTCTATCAATCAATGATACCGATTATATAAAGATCTAGTTAAGAAAATGAACACACAATATTATATGCTTATTATAGTATAGAATTATGAATCATGGTAATGTTGTATGCTTCTAAGTTTTCTATAATCTAGTAGAGTATGCTTGAATAACTAGGTTTCTTAGTCATGCATGGTCGTGGATAACTTGTGCACAAGATTTTATTTTTTCGAACGATTGCCGAGATCACGGGACCGATTCGGCCTAGGAGGAACATGGATAGCTATGTTGACGTACTAGCACGGGTGATTCGAAAACTTTTAGTAGGGCTCGCTATCCATACTGAGATGATTGTCGTCTAACCAGACTATAGTCCAAGATGGATTGTGGTGCCATTGAGCCTCATGTCGATAAACTATTTAGCTAATAATATCTGATTCACAGGGAATATCATGGTACGTTCTGCTGCATAAAAGGAGACTCTGTCGTGGGTAAGAATTATTGTATTTACAATTATGCTACTATCGTATGATTTGTAAATTGAAACACTTATAATACTACATGTGTCATGTAATTTCTATAACAATCATTAGTTATGTGGGATTTTAAATAGTTGCTTACCAGTGTACAATATTGTACTGACCCACATCTCTATATATGCCATAAACTCCGGAGGCATATCAAGAAGCTAAAGGCGACACCTAGACGTAACAAAATCCTTTACTACACATTTTGAAGCCCTTGTTCCAGTTTGTACAAAAAGGACTTTAGTATCATGTTGTTAATATGTTTAGTTTCTAGTAAAGGAATGTGATATATGGAACGATGTATCTCATTTGAAATATAAAGTACCATTTACTCTTCTATTCAAATCTCTGTAATGAACTATACTATCAATTAAAAATTATCATTTAGGTGTCAAGCCGGGTTATTCAATTTCTCTGCCTAATATTTATTGCAAATCTATATTGAACCTCGATATATTCCAGTGTACACGAGCACTTGCCTTGTACGATTGCAACTTAGGCTTATATGACATCGCGTCCGGTGGTGACTTATCGATTTGGCGAAATCAAGACATGACATATCCAACCTTCCAACCAACACCAGGTTGAAAAGGATACCAATGACATGGAGAACATCTCCGAGTACAACAAATGCTCATGTATTTGTCTTTAAGTGCGCATCTCATATAGCAATAGCCTTTGACACATTCTCCTTTCTCATCTTCAATACTCCACAGTCTCTTATTGTGTGTGGCAAATAGTACATGTTGTGAGATATGTACACTACTTCTGAGTCTGCTAGCTAAGAACTGTCATCGCATCTGAGGTTCATGATAACCTCATCACACATAATAATGACATTGCCTCCATGAACTGAAGCTGCAGCTGTAATGTTCTCACTCGAGTTCCCCTTGACATATTTATTCTCTCTCTTCCAAGGAAAATAGTGTCATGATCCGCTTCTATTTTGGGATATGAGTACGTGGCCAAGTCAAGCCTATTCTGTAACATCGATGGTAGTACTCTGCCTATACCTCAATAACAACCTCCATATATTTAACATTTGATCACAAACACTATCATTGGCTCATTCAGTACAATAACAAACTTACAAATTTTAGTATTACATTTAAATCAAAATTCGGGAACAAATTCACTAAATATTCAATGAGATTCTACAAAATTAATAAGCAAACATTTAACTCATAAATCCCTTCCAATGTATCCAAATCTCTATCGTGGGCCTAAAGTGCGCAAGGCAGCCATCGTCTAAAATTGAAAAATGGTTATTCAATTAGGATTGAAGCAAAGCACATGTAATATGTACGATTACGCATCATGATATATTTATCAATACTAACATGGAAAAAAGAAGAGAAAGTAGCATCAGAGACATAGTTAGATAAGATAGAAGAATCATAGTCTAGAACAATATGCATAACAATAGCTATGAGGATCTAGCATTCAACTCTAGCAAGGAATAATAGCTTGTATACAATGTCTTTGGAATATCGACTTTCCACGTGTGGACGGGACAAAGAACCGCTAGTCAAAGTGTGAAGTGCGCAAATATTAGCAAAAAATGGTTAAACAATCGTGGTTGAACACTGGTTGAAAAACTACGTGCATACTAGTGACATTCTCCCACTCATAACCCACT
>JANAVB010001522.1:0-18361 GCA_029216955.1 Iris pallida
AATATAATAATAATAAAATAATAATAATAATAATAATAATAATAATAATAATAATAACTAATAATAATATGATACAATATGATACTTAGGAAACACCCATCTCTACACACCTAAAACGAGAATAATATTAAAACATCATTAAATCAATATCTATAAATCTACATGTGTCCAAATAGGGGTTTTCCTACTAGGACACGATCCTACACATAGGACACATCTATAAATCTCCAATGGACACGAAATGGACACAATGGACACAACCAAGGGGATCAATCCTACGTGGTCCATCTAGTTTACATATGAAATAATAGATTAGAGGATAGGTTGTACCTATCGGAGATAGATCCAAGCAAATCCTCCGCACGACTTCGACACAAAACGAATTGTTTAGGACACACCTTGCACTTCTTGCTCCCAAAATTTGGAAAAACTTCAATTGGGGTAGATGAAGGGTTGGATGGAAGAAAAATGGAAAGAAGAGATTTTGGAGATGATTTCTAGGAAATCACTTCTTTCCTTTTGAAAGAAACTTGGAGAAGAAGAAGAGAAGAAGAAGAAGAAAAGAAATATTTAAAGTGAAAGAATGGAAAGAGGGAAGAAGTGGCCAACCCTAATAAGGGGGTTTGGGGCACTTGCTATTTACAAGTTTGCCCTCCCTTTACTTCTATGCTAAGTTAGCTTCCTAATTTGGTTTTTGGTTAGTTAAAACTAAATAAAATCATAATTAAGCCTAATACTCATGGGGACTAGTCCAAACTCCTAACCTAAATGTGAATTTGGTGGGCCATGGCTAATTAATGTGCTAATCACAACTCAAGTCGAAATTCTCCGGAGTCCCGAATTAAGTCGGAATGCGATGAAATTCGAACCCGACTCCTATAATCATTAAATATTAATATTCATGAATAAAATTCCCAAAAATATTCTAAAATGGAAAATTACCATTTTACCCCTATCTTGGAAAAGTGAGGGTGTAATATATATATATATATATATATATATAGATATATATCTATATATATATATATATATATATATATATATATATATCTTTCTCTCTCCTCCTTAAATCACTCCTACACACATACACCCCCCTCCCCATACCAGCACACAACCCCCCTCACAAGTCGACCTCTCTCTCTATCTATTTTTCTCTCTCTTTCTTTTACATATATAACTCTCTTTCTCTTTCTCTCTTTTAAATAACACTCTCTCTCTCTCACCCAATACTCACCCCTCCCTCACCAGCAGCCCCCTAGCCGAACACCATCACCCCCCTCCTCTCTCATCTTCTTCTTCCTCACATCTCCTTCTCTTCTTTACTCTTCTTCTCTTCTCTTCTTAATTTGAACACCATCACCATCCTCAACATCACACACTACCACAAATACTACACCACCACCCTCACCTCCATAAACCAACAATCACCACCATCACTCTCACTCCACCCGCACGACCACCACCGTCGGGCAGCCGTGCCGCCCGTACCGCTCATCGTGCCCCCGTCGCGGCCGCCATGCAGCTGCAACAGCAGAAGCCAACAGCAAGCAGCAGCAGCGTGCGCAACAGCCGCGTGCGCACACGGGCATCCGCACCCACCACTGTCGTCGCGTGTTGCCGTGGCCGGCCGCGCGTGGCCCCCTAGGTCTGCGCACCTCCGGCGAGCCTCCCCGTGGCCACTGCCCTATTTTTCGATGCGCCGCCTAGCCGATTCGTGCGTTTTGCACAAAATCCCGTCGTGACGCGCGATTTGTGAAAACAAAAAGTGTGCTTCGTCCCAGCAACTTTGTGCATATTTTTTGAGAAATTCGACCATTAGATCGATGAACTCTTGCTCCATAAAATTTCGTATATAGCTCTTCACTTCT
Organism: Iris pallida; assembly: GCA_029216955.1. Lineage (NCBI taxonomy): Eukaryota > Viridiplantae > Streptophyta > Magnoliopsida > Asparagales > Iridaceae > Iris > Iris pallida. The sequence goes on from JANAVB010001522.1 coordinate 1,869, forward strand.
ATCAAGTTTTATCCGTTAATTTTATCGTTTGATACATCAAAACCGGCCGCCAAGTTGACCGTTTAAATTATACTATTTTGGATAGTTTTGTGGAGCCAACTTCGTCGGCTCGTAACTTCGTCGTCGCACCTTCGTTTGATGCACCGTCAGTTCCTGTGCACAGCTGGTATAACCCTCTTACTTCTCCTTCAGTTTTGTTTTATTGTGAGCATGTTTGATTGGTTGAATTTGATGTCAAAGTTGGCCGTCCGAATTTGTAATTTTTAATTTGTTAAATTCTATTTTTGAACCTGGGACTCCAGATTCAATTTCTAACACCACCAGTAGACTCGTGGCATCGTTTTGGTACAATTTTATATAAAGTTTGTTAGATTTGGAGGACGTGGACCCTGGCACGCATTTCCGTGCAAACCGAATTTCAAATGTCCGGGTCAACGTGTCATTTGAGATCGGCTCATCGGAATCCAATTCCGGATATATCATTGAGTTTGTATCATCATTCTGGACTTGTTGACATATACTTTGTTAGATTTAGTAGACTTTGGCTTCGATACGCATTTTCGTGCAAATCGATACCAATATCCAGGTCAACGGACCATTTTGTGCGGGTCATCGAAATCCTATTTTGGACATACCGTTGGTTCGTATCATCATTCTGGATTCGTGGACATATAATTTGCTAGGTTTTGTAGACTTCTATCCTAGCATATTTTCGGTACAAAGTGGGTCCAACGACGGACATCATTTTGATCTAAAATTACCATTTTGCCCCTGTGTGCAAATTGGACTTATGGGTAGGCTATCGTAGCTAATTTGACCATTCTGGATACGTTGGTGATATTTATTTTATTATCCGACAACATCTATAGATTTTTTCTTATGTATCATCCTTAATTTATAATTAATTATTATTATTAGTGTATATTTATTTGCTTGGTTTCGTAAAACTCTAGAATGATCTTTGAGTTTCTAAGGACTCTAAGTGTTGGCTATTAGGCTTAGTGTCACCCTAAATTGGTCTACTATACTGGTCATCACTTAGCTAAGTGTCCCAGTTAGAAGTCATGGCACACCGTACTAGTGTTGGAGTTAGCAGTTTAGAGTCTTGAACATAGAATAGATCTGAGATTATTATACCCTTTTTGACAGTGACAGGACACCAGGCTTCTTCCTCTACATTTTCATTTCGTTGTCTTGCTCGAGGCGAGTACCCCTACAAACTCTATTTTACAGCATATGATTGAATTGCGTATGAACCATGTTAAAATACCGTTTCTTGAACTGCAAGTCATATCTTCACATGTTTTACTGCTCTAAGTACCTACCATGCTTTATACTACTCCCAGTATCTTTCACATGTTTTAAACTGCTCTCGTATCTCTCACTTGTTATAGCTTGGGTTATGGGAAAACTGATAGTTGAGTACGTGATCATGTCCTCTTCTTCCGTACATATGTACCGACAAGGTTGACATTTTATATGTATACCTCGTCGTAGGTGCACCAGCTGTATTTGTACGTATGTACATCTATCGCTTGCTTACTTTATGGAAGTATATTTATATACTTGTACTACAGTACATTTTACACCTATTGACGATTACGTACCTGCTCCAGTTTTAAACAATATATATACATGTGTCACCATGACAAATGTATTCCTGACTTGATAGATTTGTGATATGCCATGATTCTTATTTATACATCTCTTTTCATTCCATGCTCAGTATGTTTAGTTTGTAGAACCAGTACTTGCTCCCGTCCTGACAGGATAACGTTGTAGGCATACTTTCGGAGGAAGATTTTTCTGTGATCTTTTCTATAGACCCACTGCAGAGGACCGTCCATTGCTTCCGAGGAAGTTCCCGCAGGGAACCTCGCTTGGTAGTCTCGCTTAGATATTTTTGGCTTAGTTATTGAACTGTTTAGACTATATCATTTAGTTACTGGACTTTGTCTCCAGTTTAATGCTTTGGAAGTGTATTATTAAGTTTGTACTTATTTTACTTTTGCTTATAGATGTGTGTTGTGATGAACCTTTTAAATGTGATATTAGAACTGTTAGCAGCTTAGATCATTTATTGTCTATACTTAGAACATCTTACTACACTTTAACCAGCGTAGGCTGGACATGGCTCGGCCCGTCCAACAATTTTGGTAGCTAGTCGTGACAAATTTTTAGTGGTGCCCCTATGCAGGTCGAGACTTAAGTTGTTTGGTTATGTTATTGTACCAAGCATGCATGCAATTAGGATCTTAGGACAACTTGATAATACTAGGGACAACAATTAGAACACCTAGAGGATTTCTAGGATTGCAACATAGGAAAACTCATCATAGCATAGGACGTTAACTATATTTAGTATCTTGCTTGAAATTCAGTGGATTACAATTTTGACCAAGATAGTACCATTGGGATGACCCTGAGTATCTTACTCTAATCTTACCTAGAAATCTATTTTCGCTTGTTTCCATTTGATCTTCCTTAATTCGTTGTTGAATTTGATTTCTGATATTCGTTGTTGACTTTGATCTAGCATCGAGATAATTTTGTGGATTGAATTAAGGTATATCCTGATAAGGTAAATGTCTACTTTTGTCATGACCCGCACCCACTGTGAGGGTACGAGAACGTAACAACGCCCAGCCTACGCCGCAGTGTCGGCGGTAGAACGCTGTCCTAGGTCAATCATCTAACAATATAAAGGTACCTGTACAGTATATACACTCCGAATGGAGGTGACATAGCAATATACAGTCTCAATCACATCTAAGGCAGTAATAAGATGAGAAAGATATAGATAAATACTGAAATGAGAGAGATCCACATAAATACAACCAAAGAGTCTAAGTGTCTAAGATAACATCTTAGCAATATCCAGAAATACAAGTCTCAACTACTGAATATGAAATAATATATATAATCCAGATCTCAAATGACAGAAATAGTAAAACCTAAACTAGGGAGCCTCAGTCTCTATAGCTAGTGGATCCGACTGGAAATCTGGGTCACAAGAGTCATCTACAGCTGTCCCATATAGGTGTCTACGCAGGCCTCATCCTCATCTTCTGTAATATTTTTAACAGGTCCAGTCAGGACAGGAGCGAGCACAAAACATCTCACGCAGTTTATATCAAGTTAGGAAATATAAGCATGCAATAGAGTAAGGTATAGGAAACGCTGAAAGAGAATGTATATGAAAAACAGCAGAGATTTGATAATAGAAAATATCTATATATGATAAGAAAACTGTAAGCAACATGTGATTTAGAGTACAATATGGTTATGTAAACGGGTTAGGTTATACAATAAATGGGACTCCTTTGTACGTGGGTGTACAATAGACATATACAATTTCTTATACAATAGGATTGATCACATAACCATTTCTACTCTCCCTCCCCAATCATACACAAGAATCCAATTCAGTTACGTTACCTTATACAATGGCTTGTACAATGGCTTGTACAATAGAGCTCAATGTGATAATAAGAGTACACTATGCATAATGAGTGTACAATGATAAAGGTATTCAATAAATACAATATGTTAGTAAAACGCACATCACAATATGTATTTAGTGAACACAAAAGAGATAACATCTCAAAAGAAGATCCATATATACCAATCCGTAATAATAATCGTGTCAGCATCAAGTACAGTAATCTAGAGCAAGAATGTAAATCCAGACAAGTATGAAACGGTCAGAGAATGTACTCGCCTGATCTCCTGAATGTCCGGAAGAAAACTTACTGCCTGGGGAGTGGTGTCTGCCTCCTATCAGAACAGTACAAGTCACTACATGTCTAAAAATGATAATAAGATGCATTACAATGCATTCTATATGAATCTAGGTCAAACTGAGTCATACTAGGTCATACTGGATCATACCAGTCACTGGGAGTCAATCCAAGTCAACTAGGTCAAACGGGGTCAAGGTTGACTTACAGTTGACTTTTGGTCAACTGGTCAACCCTGGTCAACTCTGGTCAACTCTAGGTCAAACTAGTCTAATGTTGACCAGCTGTTGACTTTCAGTCAACTGTCAACTCTGGTTTGGTTTTGGTCAATCTAGTTGCTTAAGGCTAAGTTGACTCTCGATTGACTTTTGTTGACTTTTGGTCAAAATGGTCAACCGACATCAAAACTAGTCTAGGAGCACTATATTGATCATTACCAACCAGGGAACCAAGTTCTAACCATGTCTTAGACTCTAAACTCAAATACCTTAGTTCTAGGTAAAACCTATATTACCTTACCATGGTAAATCCCGATACCTTGCCAAATACAAAGGAAACCCCGCAATACCCAAGATACTAGCCTAGGCTTCCTAGGGGTAGTTAGATACTATCCTATCTAAGGGTTACCTACCAAGATACATAGGTTTCCTAGGGATCTAAACTCATCTTAGATCACATGTTGGTTATCTACCCTTTACCCTACCATGATATTCTCTAACTCTAATTAACACCCACATACCACACTCACTCATATACAAACACAACATATAACTCACACACTACACGCTCATACATATAGGTTCTCTCACACAATACATATATAGGCTCACTCATACAATAGCTAAAATAGGACTCATATATATAGGCTTATAGGACTGATTTTAGGACAACAATGGGGTTAATTGTTGGACTGATTTGGGGCAGGTATTAGGCTGCTTGTAGGGCTGTTTTACACAGCCATAAGGCCTGTTTTGGTGGACTGGTTTGGGGCTATGTAGGGCTGATATTGGGATAGGAAATAGGCTAAACAAGGGTAGTTTAGAGGGCTGTTTAGTGACAGCCATATATGCTGTCATGAAGGGCTGAAATGGCCCTGTGTGTAGGCTGTCCATAGGGTGTGTGGGGGCTGTCAACATGGCCTGGCATTGCTGCTATTTTCAGAGCAGTTCCTCCCCCATTCTCTCTATCTCTCACTCTCTCTAACTCTCTATTTCCCCCATCCTATACACACACACATATATATATAGGCAATCCCACACACTCTTACATATATATATATACACATATGCACACACACATGACCAATTCTTCTCCCATTGGCCGAACCACATTACCATTTCCACAACACAAGAAACACACACAAATACCATGGTATATATATATATATATATATATATATATATATATATATATATATATATCTAGAGAGAGAGAGAGAGAGAGAGAGAGAGAGAGAGAGAGAGAGAATAACATATATATAACCCATATATATATACAATATATAGATAAACCAATATGATACAATATGATACATAGAAAATACACCTCTAAACTATATAAAATCTGAGATTAAATATCTAGATAAATCATTCTACAATATATATAATATACAAGTGTCCAAAATTGGAGGTTTCCCACATGGACACGAAGCACAACACAAAGGACACTCCTATGACCTCCAAATGGACACGAAACGGACACAAATGGAGACACAACCATGGGGGTCATTCCTATGGGTTCAAAATAGACCTATATGCATGAGGAAATGAAAAGGAGAAGGGATTTATACCTTCCGGTAGATCGAATCGAAGAAAATCCTTCCCGAAGCAACACCGACACGTAGAGATTCCAAAAGGACATGAACGAGCTCCGAATCTCTTCAAACTTGGGTAGCTCCTTCCTTGGCTAGAATGGAGAAGGAAAGAAGAAGATTTGGTGGAGAAATAGAAGGATTTGGTGGAGAAATGATTAGGGATTGCTCTCAAATCAATTTGGGGAAGAACAAGAGAGAGAAAGTGGAATGGGAAAGAATGGAAAATATCAAAGGGGCTTGTGCCTATCCCCTCTAGAGGTGGCCGGCCATGATGGGGTGAGGTGGCACCTAGTGGAAAGTCTAAAAAGCTCCTACACTAATCTATGTGTTAATACATTGGAAAGGGTTCTAAGTCGGGGCTAGTTTGGTCATTCCTAAAACACTAATCCAAATAATCCTAACCAAAATAAGTTAGCCTAGTTACTAACTAAAATAACTAACATGTGGGCCATGGATAACTAATGTGTGGGTCCACTAGGGTCAAAACTACCCCGGGTCCCCGTTTCAAGTCGGATTGAGCTGAAATTCGAACCTGACTCAAATAACCCCAAAACAATATCATAAATAATAAAATAAATTTCAAAAATATTTCGAAAACACAAAATGAAAAAAATACCCCTGTTCCTGAAAACTGGGGGTGACAAATTCCTCGAAATTAAAACCAAACAATAGTAAAATGTCAAAATCACAAGTCATAATTTTAAATAGTTTAAAAATGATTAAAAATCACCAAAAATTATAATATGAAATAATTATCAATAAGTAATAATTATAATTATAAAATTTTAAAATTACCCTCATCTGGAAAACTGGGTATTACAACTTTAGTTATGGAGTTTATAATTTATCGCAGCCATATTAGCTGGTATGACAAAAACATAGGGCCTGATTTTGGGTATACTTATCTTAGTTATAGAATTTAGATTTTCTCGCAGCCATACCGGTTGACGTGGTGAGAATTCTAGATAACATGATTATAGGATGTATATCTTAGTTATGACTCTATTGTTTATTGTATATAAGCTTACTGGTGTGGCAAAAATTCTGGCAACATGATTTCAGGAAGACGTGTATGGTTATCAGATCACATTTCAACTTGGTTCACTTCATTATGACTGAATGAGCAAGAATAAATTCTTATCATTATTCTTCTCCGTCTTGATTAACTCTTTCCTATCTACATCCACAACTAGGATTACAGGTTCTCTATGACTCTCCAACATGATTGCTTTCATGTTATCTTTTTAGACATAATTATTTTTGTGTTCCATCTTTCCTATGACTTGACTAAACTCTTCTTCGTTAACCTCTTGGGTAATTCTTCTCGTCCTTTTCGGTAATTGTTGGGAACGCCTTATAGATTGATCCAAGGAAGGTTCAAGAAAGTAGATTTTAACCTTGTATTATGGAATCGAGAGTTTTGCAGCCAAAAAAATACTGGCGAGGCAGGACTTTAGATGACGTCATCATGGTTACATATGTTTTACGGATCTTACTTGAACCATACCCTGTGTATTTGATTAATATTTCATGGATTTAGCCAAGATAAGTTCAAGAACCTGTACTATCTGGCATGGCAGCTGTGCACTGCAGCCATCCGTCGTATTACGAAACAAAAAAGTTATTTCAGCCAGATGCATAATGACTTAGCAATAACTTCACGTGACCTAATCGCGGAGGTATATGGTTCTCAAGTTTTACCTCGACTACGTCCTATGCATCTCGTTGTTCTCGTACCATTCTTGGAGATATTCTGACAAACTTTCATGTCTTGCTTGACCCTTAACTTGTTTGGATACTGTTATGGATTGCTCGACCCAGTCTTAGGCCTTGTTACCTTCTATTTGATAGATGATCGAAATAGCCAAACCTCGTTAACTGATTCTATAGTATAACTATAAATGTTATTGTATAATTGTGATAAGTACTTTTCCTAGGGATTGGTTAGATTAAGCTTATAGGACAAGTATGAGTGACTAACTGTAGTAGACTTGGAAACCATTAAGAACGATTGTATTGATAGTATAAATTGATGATAGGGTATCTAAGATGGAATAATGAGATATTATATTGTTGTGACTATGGATTGAGGACCCGAATCTTGTACTTACAAATTGAGGATTTAACAATTGTAGAATTTTGGTTGGTTATCTATAGCTAACTACATATGATTAGAGGGTAGATCGATATGTGGAATGATATAGAATAAGTTAGAATGAGATATAATATTGTGTACGAGATCGAAAAGATATTAGTTAAAACGACAAGGAACAAGGCAAAGACATATGTACATTGGTAATTAATAAATCGGGAGTTTGAAATTGAGGATTTATATTCGGAGGAATTGTTGAGTAAAAAGAAGACGGCTATACGCCAAGGGTAAGTATTGAACGTATAATTTCAAGGAGAAGCTGTAGAAAAGGATTAAAGACAAATAATGCAAAGAGCTTGTGGTTGATAGAATAAGGATACTTAGGATATGATAAGGAAATCAAGTATTTATAAATTGAGATTGAAAATATGGTTGATGACCAAGCATTATTGGCTTATAGACATATCCAGAGAATGACCTATATTTTAGGGTATACATAAAGGTTTCATATTAGTATGGAAGATTCTAAAGGATATATAACGTAGTTTATGATAGAATGACCTTTGTTGAACCTGAACCAAAAAGATTGTAAAGAGAAACAGAAGAGATGATCACAAGGGTAGCAGATTGAGTATCGTAGCCAGAGTAGCTACATGCTATAGTTTGACCTATTGGATGATTTTAAATTTCGAGGACAAAATTCTTGTAAGGTGGGTAGGATGTAAGCCCCCTGAATTTTAGGATTTATTTTAATTTTTCTAAATGAATTATTTTCAATAAATATTTTATTATAATTATTTTTGATCATTAAATGTACTTTTCTGTGACTTTGATTTCTGGAGCGTCAGGGATGCCAATCTCTGAAAACTCTCTTTATGAGTTTTGTAGTAGACCAGATTATCTTTACTTTGGTATAAGGTGTCCCACTCAAACACGTTCTTTTGTACTCTGTTTGCATCGCGCAACTTTCGGGTCAATTTAGGCCAATTGATTATCTACCGTAAAACCTGATCCAACTTCCAATTTAGTTTCAGGGCCCGACATCGGTCCAATCTAATCAATCCAATATATGGTTCTGACCTGTTTTGAGCCTACTATGCACGTGTCACTTGCGTGCCACCCAATTGATCTCTCGTGTGCTCTTATTTCATCCATGATTATAAATGATTTAAATTTATAATTATGATCAAACCTTAGTCCAAGCCTGACCAAACTTGATCCGATGCCCAACCAGATTTTATGTGATCCCTATCATGACTACCCAAACACCACACATAATTTTTCTCTTTTTCCTATTTAAAAATATCTCTCTTTCTCTCTCTACTTCATCAAATATCTCATTTTATCTCTTTCTAATAATATATATATATATACCACAAGGGAGCACAAAAGAGTGAGATAAATCCAATGAGTTAAATAAGACCTGATTCATGAGTTATAGGCTTATACCATATCATCGAGACAATACGACACCCTTACAACCAAACAAGGACAAACGGTGCCAATATCGTACCGAGATAAGATATATAACCATGGGCAGGTAAAAGGGCTTCTGATCGCGACTTCGGTCCATAGCCTATCGCAGCACAATAGCCCAACCCAATAACCAAACAAGGACATGGGTTGGACCACGCACCACGATAGTCCATGTTCCTCAGTTGCTAACAGAAGAAAACATATCACAAACAAGTCAGCTTACAATCGGCCAATCAATCCTACGGCTTTCTATGATTTGCCTGGGTTATCCCAGTAATGCAATATATATAGGAATCCTCAGATCGTATCGCATTCCAGCAGGGCTAGCCAAACCATTATATACAAGCAAGCATAAAATACACCGGTCCCTCGAAAGGCCACCGCGCTAGAATAAGCAGTAACGGTTCCAGCTCTCCTATAGGAAGAGCTGGCTCGGCAGTCACAAATCAGATACTGCACTCCACTAGTGCGGATGACTATACAGTATCTGAGGCGGCCAACCCGACGCGCCAAGACGGGACCCAGGGCGGCTGGTGACGTACGATCTTTAGATTCTGTTCCCTCCCAATGCTTCTACCAATTTAAGTTGCTTAGATTAACCCTATCTCGATATTGGAATTACATGTCGTGGTCACATGGTCATCCTCCTATATGTTGTACCATAGTACGTGTACCCTAAGTATGAATCCACATCGGCTCAATCTAGATCCATGCTTAGTGTAATGCATCAAACAACAATCATTTTACCACGACACTATTGCTGATCAATTACCATAACTGTGCTGGAAGGTACACATGTATTGACATATAACACGAAGGATCACTTAGCATGTAGAGTCACACCTCAGTGCACTCATTAAATGGCACCGCAGTGCATACTAATATTGTATCTCAATACACACTTAGAACATGTACCACCACGTATACAGATAATCAGGTCAGGAATATGGTCAAGTCAGAAAGTCACTCGGACTCCTCGTGACATAAAAGTCACAGATGAATTCAGGTTAAAGTGAGACATGAAGGTCCTTGAAGCCAAGACAAAGATCTACAACTTTCATGTTGGAAGTTAGAAGAAATTATGGCCACAATTCAGCCAAATAGGACTTAAAATAGCCAAAAACAGCCAAAATAGGCACTATGCGGCACTACTCAGCACTATGCGGCACTATTCAGCACTATGCGGTACTATTCAGCACTATGCATCATCCTTATGCGGCTCGGCACTATGCAGTACTATGCATCAGTAAGCTGTTCTAAAGACAACAGGATAAGACTAAATGTGCTAACAGTTCTATAAGTGAAGAAGAATCATAAATGCTCCAAACACAAAAGTCGTCGTATATAGTAAAATATCCAAGTACAAGTAAACTGAAATGTAAAACTGGATACATGTCCAGTTACAAAATGATATAGTCTAATACATGTCTACTCTCAAAAGTCTAAGTAAACAAAAGACAACTAGGCGAGGTTCCCTGCAGGAACATCCTCGTAAAGCAGAGCCGGGTCCTCGGCAGTATCTCCATAGTATGTGTCACAGAGTAACTCCTCCTCAGTAAGGACACCTACAACGTTATCCTGTCAGGACGGGAGCAAGTACTAAATCTAACAAACATATAATACTGATCATGTGATGAAAAAGAAATGACATATCATGTTGGTTCAGTTTTAGATATGTTTTAGCATGGCGATAGATATACATTTTAAAGTTTAAAACTGTAGTAGGTGAGTGATCAGTCAATAGGTAATCAGGATGTACAGCGGTACATATCAATTTTTCTGATGTGCATATACGTACACATAACGGCATCGGTGTATATCCATACACAAATGCGGGACCAGACATATGACACAGATACATATAGAATGTAACGGTGCTCGGTAAATACATACGGAGAAGGGGGTCATGATCACGTACACTACTAGCAGTTTCCCCTTAACCCGTTATTTAAGCATGTGAGAGAGATTATGAGATACGGTATAAACATGGTAAAGACTGAAAGTAATACAACATGTAAAGTTCTAACTTGCTACCCCAAGGATCAGCATTTAACATGGTTGGTGATTCACAGTTTTATGGTTTATAGCAGTATGTAAAGTTCGTAGAAAGTACTTGCCTCTAGCAAAGCAAAACAAAACAAGCTGCGATAACAATGCTATGGATGTCTGGTAGCTCGTCACTGTAGAAGTAAATACAACAACTTAGTTTTACACTAAGCTAAAACACTAGGACACTAATTGGTGAAACACGACTTGTGATTGGGCACCTAGCCAAAATGATGACTTGGCATAGGAGACCAATGTGGGGTGACACACTATGTTAACTAACTTTCTAGGGTCTTTACTCTAGTGAGGGATGGGGTTCAACACGACTAAAACTCCAAATAACACAAAAAGCTACAAGTCGTAATTAATCAATAAATAAATCAAAAGATCATTACGTTCTAACAATTTTGAAGTAGACAAAAAGCCTAGTCTTTCTTAAAGTAAAGTACCAAGGTGATCCTTGTTAATCATAGAAAATTTATTATAATTTTTCTGGAATTTATTAACCAGTACAAATATTTTATAAAAATCAGTTTTCCTAAGTATACAGAAAATGTGTTTTGGTTTCATATGCCAAACTAGTGGCAAAATAGTAAATTAAATACTACAAAAATTATACTAAATTAGCTAACTTAACATAGTATCTAAAAACCATTTTTTCCATAATTTTAGCAATACTTTAAGTATTTTTAGAAAATCAAAAACAGCAATGCACACAATAATTAATACTGAAAGAGAGCCAGACTAATCATGGACCTGGGCTCCGGCTCAAGACTAACTCGCTTGCGCAAAAGGGCTAACAATTGTTGTTTCATCCATTGCCAATGAATTCTTTTTAGAGTACATGGTTAACTTCGAAATAGTAAACGATTATGTCATCCGGTTATTTTAGAATTATGGGATTTAAATTTCAAAAGTAAGTCCAAAATACTTATGGTTAAGGTTTGGAAATAGTTCAACAAACCTAAATAAAACACGATAAGAAAATCGGAAACGAATTTACATAAAAGAAATATCGAGTTTATCACACATATTTGGGTGAAAAATATTGAATACTCTGTTGATTTTAGTAAAACATGATTCAACAATATATCATAAGCATATATTACATTTGAAAAACGTCTCACTTTTTTGTTAATGAAGTTAATTACATGTAAGATATAAACATATATATATATATATATATATATATATATATATATATATTTAAAATATATATATATATATATAAATATATAAAATATATATATATATATATATATATATATATATATATATATATATATATATATATATATATATATATCTTTCTCTCTCCTCCTTAACTCACTCCTATACACATACACCCCCCTCTCCCCATACCAGCACACAACCCCCCCTCACAAGCCGACCTCTCTCTCTCTCTATTCTCTTTTTCACTCTCTTTCTTTTACATATATAACTCTCTTTCTCTTTTTCTCTTTTAAATATAACACACTCTCTCTCTCTCACCCAATACTCACCCCTCACTCACCAGCAGCCCCCCTAGCCGAACACCATCACCCCCTCCTCTCACATCTTCTTCTACCTCACATCTCCTTTTCTTCTCTTCTCTTCTCTTCTTCTTCTTTATTTTGAACACCATCATCATCCTCAATATCAACACACCACCATAAATACTACACCACCACCCTCACCTCCACAAACACCAACACTCACCACCATCACCCGCACGCCGCCAGGGCCACCACCGTCGGTCAGCCGTGCCGCCCGTACCGCTCGTCGTGCCCTCGCCGTACGCTGCCATACAGTAGCAGCCAACAACAAAGCAGCAGCGTGCGCAGCAGCTGCGCGCGCACGGGCAACCGTACGCCACCCGCCGACGTCGCGTGCCGTCGTGGCCGGCCACCGCGCGGCCCCCGTGGCCCCCTCGGCGGGCGCACCTCCGGTGAGCCTCCCCGTGGCCACTGCCCTCTTCCCCGATGCGCCGCCCAGTTGATTCGTGCGTTTTACACGAAATCCTGTCGTGACGCGCGATTTGTGAAAACAGAAAGTACGCTTCGTCGCAGCAACTTCGTACGCGTTTTCAAGAAATCCGACCGTTGGATCGATGAACTCTTTGCTCTATTACAATCTCGGTATATAGCTCTTCACTCCCCTCAAGTTTCATCCGTTAATTTTGTCGTTTGATACATCAAAACCGGCCGCCAAGTTGACCATTTAAATTATAGTATTTTTGGACAGTTTTGTGGAGCCAACTTCGTCGGCTCGTAACTCCGTCGTCGTACCTCCGTTTGATGCGCCGTCAGTTCCTGTGCACATCTGGTATAACCCTCTTCCTTCCCCTTCAGTTTTGTTTCATTGCGAGCACGTTTGATTGGTTGAATTTGACGCCAAAGTTGGCCGTCTGAATTCGTAATTTCTAACTTGTTAAATTTTATTTTTGAACCTGGGACTCCGGATTCAATTTCTGACACCACCAGTAGACTCGTGGCGTCATTCTGGCACGATTTCATATAATGTTTATTAGATTTAGAGGACGTGGACCCTGGCACGCATTTTTGTGCAAATCTGATTCCAAATATCCGGGTCAACGTGCTATTTTGAAATCGGCTAATCGAAATCCAATTCTGGATATATCGTTGAGTTCGTGTCATCATTATGGACTCGTTGACATATACTTTGTTAGATTTAGTGGACTTTGGCTTCGACACGCATTTCCGTGTAAATCGGATACCAATATCCAGGTCAACGGACCATTTTGTGATCGGGTCATCGGAATCTCATTTTGGACATACCGTTGGGTTTGTATCGTCATTCTTGATTCGTGAACATATAATTTGCTAGATTTTGTAGACTTCTATCCTAGCACTTTTTCGGTGCAAAGTGGATCCAACGACGGACATCATTTTGATTCGAAATTACCATTTTGCCCCTGTGTCCAAATTGGACTTATGGGTAGGCTATCGTAGCTAATTTGACCATTCTGGACACGTTGATGATATTTATTTTATCATCTGACAACATCTGTAGATTTTTTCTTATGTATCATCTTTAATTTATAATTAATTATTATTATTAGTGTATATATTTATATGCTTGGTTTTCGTAAAACTCTAGAATGATCTTTCAGTTTCTAAGGACTCTAAGTGTTGGCTATTAAGCTTAGTGTCACACAAAATTGGTCTACTATACTGGGTCATCACTTAGCTAAGTGTCCCAGTTAGAAGTCATGGCACACCACTAGTGTTGGAGTTAGCAGTTTAGAGTCTTGAATATAGAATTGGATCTGAGATTATTATACCCTTTTTGACAGTGACAGGACATCGGGCTTCTTCCTCTACATTTTCATTTCATTGTCTTGCTCGAGGTGAGTACCCCTACAAACTCTATTTTACTGCATATGATAATGAATTGCGTATGAACCATGTTAAAATACCGTTTCTTGAACTACAAGTCATATCTTCACATGCTTTATACTACTCTAAGTACCTACCATGCTTTATACTGCTCCCAGTATCTTTCACATGTTTTAAACTACTCTCGTATCTCCCACATGTTATAGCTTGGGTTATGGAAAAACTGATAGTTGAGTACGTGATCATGCCCCTTCTCCCGTACGTATGTACCGAGCAAGGTTGACATTTTATATGTATACCTTGTCGTAGGTGCACCAGCTGTATTTATACGTATGTACATCTATCGCTTGCTTACTTGTACGAAAGTACATTTTATATACTTGTACCACAGTACATTTTACACCTATTGACGATCACGTACCTGCTCCAGTTTTAAACAATATATATACATATGTCGTCATGACAAATGTATTCCTGACATGATAGATTTGTGATATGCCATGATTCTTCTTTATTACATCTATTTTATTCCATGCTCAGTGTGTTTAGTTTGTAGAACCAGTACTTGCTTCCGTCCTGACAGGATAACGTTGTAGGCATACTTTCGGAGGAAGATTTGCTCTGTGATCTTTTCTATGGACCCACTGCAGAGGACCATCCATTGCTCCCGAGGAAGTCCCCGCAGGGAACCTCGCTTGGTAGTCTTGCTTAGATTATTTTTGGCTTAGTTATTGAACTGTTTAGACTATATCTTTTAGTTACTGGACTTTGTCTCTAGTTTAATGCTTTGGAAGTGTATTATTAAGTCTGTACTTATTTTACTTTCGCTTATAGATGCTGTGTTGTGATGAACCTTTTAAATATGATATTAGAACTGTTAGCAGCTTAGATCCTTTATTGTCTATACTTAGAACAACTTACTATGCTTTAACCAAGCGTAGGCTGGACATGACTCGACCCTGCCCAACAATTTGGGTAGCGGGTCGTGACAGCTAGCCGATGCCAATGCGTAGTTTGCTCAAGAGCCTACTAGGTATAGCACTATGGTGTGTCTCCAATGCTCCTACATCTCTGTTAGGTCATTCGATGTGATGTCAGCCATCTTGACACCAACGACTAGCACTAGCTCAAATTATTGCAACTCTGATGCATGTGGCATGTCACAACTTCGTTGTGCTGATCAATGTCCAGAAAACGGGTTTGCTTCCCGCAGCCACTAAGGAATTGAGCACTTGGTCGAGAGCCCTCCTCGGCTCCCTTTGTTTGTAGGCAGGGAGTAACTATTCTCTCTACTAAGGGAGAGAACCCGCACATCTTGGCTACCCTTGATCGGTTCCATCGTGGACTATAGTCTCGACGACCATGTCTCCTGATATGTACCATCAAGCACCGATAGAGACATGTCACCCCCATTTCCTGTATTTCGTATTTGTACTCGTAATTTGATTTTGGCACGTATTTTATTTTTTCGACTTGTGGATTTGGTTTCTAGTAAATGGGTTTTGGACCATGGCTTGGTTTTATTTTGTGGAGTTGGTTTGGTTTGGTTTGGTTTACCATGAGTGGAACACCTTAGCCTATTCTCCACCTCCATTCCATCACAACCACCCTCATTAAAACCTACCATCCTTTTCTCTCTCCTCCATAACTCCATTAATTTCTTTCAACTTCTTCTTCTTCCTTCTTCCACACAACTCCCCAATCCCATAGGCAAGTGCACCTTGCCATCAAATAAGCACCACTTTTTATTTGTCCATTAACTAGATTAGGCCATGGAGAACAACTTTAGAACTTGACATTTTGTGATTTCGAGCTTTCATTCTTCTAGATCTAGGTTTTAATTATTTTCAAAAATCCTTGGTTTTGATCTATTAAACTTTGATTTTTGCTTGTTTTGATGCTTCCATGTGGAAGAGAATTCAATTTTACTCAAATTAGATCTTGGAAAATCTAGATTTGGCTTTGAATTGACAAAGTTATGAAGAATT
>JANAVB010001523.1:0-48573 GCA_029216955.1 Iris pallida
CACAAGAAGATGGCAAAGAAGAGCCAACCTGCTACCATTGCAAGAAGACTGGACACGTCCGAAAAGACTGTCCATTCTTGAAGAAGAGCAACCGCTATGAGAAGCCATACAAGAAGACCTCCTCAAAGAAATATGCCAACACAAGCATTTGGCATAAAAGCGAAGCTAGTGACTCCGAGAAAGACAAGAACTCTCCTCAAGATACGGCTAATGTTTGCCTAATGGCGACGTCCGACAAGGTATCAAACGAAACTCTTTACGACTTCACTTTTGATGAACTTGGCGATGCTTTCACCGATTTACTTAGTGATCACAAAAAGGTCATTGGTAAATACAAACATGCCAAGGACAAAATCAAAAGTCATGAAGACAAAATATAAAGACTTTCTCTATTACTTGATAATATTAGAGACACTACACCCACGGATGTCACTGATGAGGTATCTAAGCTTAAAATAAGCTTACATGATGCCGAGGCTCGCATTAAACAATAAACACAAGAAATCACAACACTCAACACGGAGCTTGCAGAAGAAAAGAGTAGACACAAGATTTTTATTACTAAGATGCATGGTTTGAATGCTAAGATTACTGAATTGCAAGCTGTATCTAAGAAACTAGAGACTAAATTGGGAAAACAGGTTGCTCAATCTCAAACCCAATCATATGAGACACACATAAAGCATGACACCACTCATAGTAGTTAACTACGTCATCCTCATGCTACTCATAATCATGCTTACATGTACACACACTTTCACAAAGGACACAAACCACATGCACATAGAAATAATCATCATATGTCACAAAATCATCATGCTACACATAGATACAATCATCACCATGTTGCACAAAGACACAATCAACATCACTCTACATATAGAAATCATCATGTTATGCCATATAGACAATATCATCATGCCATACCATATAGACAATATCACCATGCCACTCCACATAGTCATCATCACCATGCTGAATCTACATATCATCACACTTCTTCTCATTACTCTGCTTATAGACATCATCAGCATGCTCCTAATGTAAATAGGAATGCTACATGTACTTATTATGGTTTACATGGACATATTTCACCATAATGTAGAATTAGAAGATTAGTAGATAGAAAGATATATGCATGGTTTCCAAAAACTAACTCTTCAAGACCCTCAAGAACTTGGGTACCAAAGGTCACATCTACTCTTGATGTAGGTGGACCTTCCCTCCTAAACTAAGAGTAAGTAGATTCTCGATAGTGGATGCTCGCGGCATATGACGGGAGACGCAAATCTTTTCGCATCACTATCGATGAAGAGAGAAGGATATGTATCCTTCGGCAATAACCTAAAAGGTTATATTATAGGTAATGGTAATATTGGTCATCCTCCATCTCCCGTAATAAAGGATGTCTGCCTAGTGACCGAGTTAAAGCATAACCTGCTCAGCATCAGTCATCTTGCTGACCATGGATATGACATTAACTTTGGACAAAACAAATGCCTTATTTATGATAGGTCAACAGGAGACATTGTTTTTGAAGGGGTAAGAGAGGATAATATTTATATTTTCTATTTGTCTATAGATATTAACAATGCAGGTAGATGCCTATATGATCATAAAGATGAACGGTTACTATGGCACCAACGTCTTGGTCATACCAATATGGATACTATATCCAGGCTATTGACCAAGAAGCTAGTTAGAGGGTTGCCCGATATCATATTCAAAAAGGACACCGTATGTGCCGAATGTGAGTTGAATAAGGCAACCAAGTCATCTTTTCATTCCATAAACTCTGTAAGCACTACTAGACCCTTGTAACTACTCCATATGGATTTATTTGTCCCTATGAGAGTAGCCAGTCTTGGTGGAAAACTCTATGCCTTTGTTATTGTTGATGACTTTTCAAGATTTACTTGGGTTTTCTTTCTTACAAATAAAAGTGATGCTATTTCGGTTTTCAAGATTTTTATTAAGAAAGTTCAAAACGAAAAAGGCTACATGATTACTCGAATCCGAAGTGATCATGGAGGCGAGTTCGAAAATTTTGATTTTGAAAAGTTTTGTGATTCCAATGGTTTTGATCATGAGTTTTCTTGTCCAAGAACTCCTCAACAAAATGGTGTTGTAGAGCGAAAGAAGAGGATTTTTGGCGATATGGCTAGAGTCATGTTGAACAAGTTTTCACTTCCGAAATACTTTTCGGCTGAAGCTGTCAGTACAGCATGCCACATTTTAAATAGTGTACTTATTCGTCCTATTACGAAGAAAACACCCTATGAGCTTTGGTTTGGGAGAACCCCAAATGTTTCTTATTTTAGAGTTTTTGGCTGTAGATGTTTTATCCTTAACACCAAAGAAAACTTAGGCAAATTTGATGCCAAAGTTGATGATGGTATTTTCCTTGGCTATGCTGCCAAGAGCAAGGGATATAGAGTTTTTAACAAACGCTCATTAATTATGGAAGAGTCTACAAATGTAACTTTTGATGAAGATAACAGTGCAGCAGCTACTCTTGATAACGATGTTGAGCCATCAACATCCACTCCAATGAACACCACAACCGAAACCAATTCTCTGGAGAGCTTGCCAAAGAAATTATCTTTCAAGCCATCATCGGCGAGGTTTCACGTGGAGTAACTACTAGATCATCATTAAGAGACTCTATTGCTAGCACTGCCTTTATTTCACAAATTGAGCCTAAAAATGTTTTATAAGGTTTCAATAATAAATTTTAGATTTCTGCTATGCAAGAGGAACTCAACCAATTCGAGAGGAGCCAAGTATGGGAACTCGTTCCTAGACCGGCTAATCACTCGATTATTGGTACTAAATGGGTTTTTAGAAACAAAGTAAATAAAGATGGTTCAGTCACACACAACAAAGCTCGTCTAGTAGCCCAAGGATACAACCAAGAGGAAGGTATCGACTACGATGAGACGTATTGTCACGCCCCCGAACCAGAATACTGGAGAGCGGGGGCAGACATAGCCAGCTACGTATATTGAAGTGCAACCCACCTCGCTATACGGTCACGGCTGTCTAGGATACATGAGGGTTTATCTACAAGCCAATAGTCTCTTAAGGTCATGAACAAGCCTAGTGTCTCAATCACGAGCAAGTAAGTAAAAGTTACAAGATGTATGATCATTAAATATATAATAATAAGGCGTCCCAAATATTACATATTCAGCTGATCATGAAGCTAGTCGTACAAAATGTCATGACTAGCAAGAGTTTAGTCATACATGATCAACCCTAGGATATGTTAATCATGTTACAGCCCGTAGGCAGACAGTAAGTAAAAGTGCAATCGAGCTAAACAGGTGCTCGTCGGCTAAACGCCTCAAAAGAATAAATTTTACAATAGAGAGGAAGAGACAAAAATAACCCACTCGTTGCCAGGATTCCTTCTAGTGTTCACCATCTGGCAGGAAGGTTGGGGGATCCTCGGTAGCTGCTCCAAAATCTGGCCATACAAAACCAGCTGGGTCAGACCCCAGAAAGAGCAAGTGCCACAAAGGAGGCTTCACTTAAGCGCTAAAACCAGCAATCAGCACAAGATATAGATAAAAGTAAGAACTGAAAATAAAGAAAATACACCAGGATGATATACGACGAGATAACCATGGAACTATTCAGATAACCAGGTTACAACCCGTAAACCAAATAAGGACCAGGGTTGTAACCTTTCGTCTGAACAGAACTTGGAATTCTCACCATTTATCGGTAAAATAAATGCAAGCATTCTGGTCATTCAATATTCAGGAACAGGGTCAGGGCAAGACTAGACTAGTTAAACTTCATCCAATCATTTCACGGCCAAGCAAGAATTACGGCTTGATACTTTAACTCACTAGGGTTGTCACAACCTAATTACTAACAAGATGCAGCGAGATTATTCCACAGCCACAAGCCCTACAGACCATCCAGGTTACCCAGGACGAAAGATTATGGTAGAATTCAGGTGGGTACACCGTCCAGGAAACACATGTACCCTTAAGTAGCTTGAAGGGTGCAACACATGACAGTGTGCTGGAAATGTGCCATACTCGACGGCAGGCTACAGATCCCAGGCGCGCCCAGGTAACGGGATTGCCTGTAGCTGGGAAATCTCTTCATGACTAATATATTAATCTAGTTATTAGTCCTTAGTTCATTTCAATAGGTACTCCTGACCGTGGTACTCAGGAGTCCCATCCTAGACATGATGCAAGACAGGACTGGTTTAATTATACAAGTACAATCGCCCACGGTGTCCAGGTTATTATACAGGTCATGTCATGTCAAGTAGCCGTCGCAACAGCTTATCAAGATACAACTTGTCAGGTTATCAGGTCAAGTGTACTAGTCAGAAGTGTACCACGATGGGCCACTATCTGGTCATGTCAGGTTACTCATGTCGGGAGTGCACCACTATGGGTCACTATCGTGTCAGGCTCAGTTATCAATTCCAAACATATCAAGTAAATTCGTGATTATCAAGTTCATGACAAAAGGCGTAAGGATATAAAATGGACGTTAAATATCTAATAAAATATCAATATACAGGGGTATAGAAGAGCCAAACTTAAGGAAAATAAAACGAAAGTGACATGCTGACATAAGACCAAGTCAGCCAAAGGCCATACGCTCAGGTCAGGCTACGCTCGGGTCCGGGATATACCGTCGTAATTGGGATACATGGAACACGTCATGCACCTCGCTTAGCGACGGCGGAAGAGCGAGACGATATGATACATCTCCTACTCGCTCCAGAATATCAAACGGTCCTATATACCTAGGACTAAGCTTGCCCCGTACGCCGAAACGAATGACGCCACGGTTAGGCGAAATCCTCAGGAATACATGATCGCCGACCGAAAACTCGAGAGGGCGCCGATGAGAATCGGCCAATAACGCTGGCGATCTTGGGCAACTCGAAGATGATCTCTGACTCGCCTGACCACTTCAACTGTCTGGGCAATCATCTCTGGACCGAGCATCTGTCTCTCTCCAACATCATCCCAGGCTAGCGGGGATCTGCACTTCCTACCATACAGTGCCTCGATCGGTGCCATCTGGATACTGGCCTGGAAACTGTTGTTGTATGAGAATTCTACCAGGTACAAGTGATCTTCCCATGAACCACCGAAGTCAAGTGTGCAAGACCGCAACATGTCTTCAAGAGTCTGGATCGTGCGCTCCGACTGGCCATCTGTCTGCGGGTGATATGCTGAACTGAACTGTAGACGAGTTTCCAAACTCTCTTGCAAGCTACACTAAAAGTGCAACGTAAATCTTGAATCTCGGTCCGAGGTGATACTGACTGGCACACCGTACAATCTGACAATCTGCCTGAGGTACATTTCTGCTAACTGAGCCATCGACTGACCAACTCTGAATGGAAGAAAATAAGCCACCTTCGTGAGCCGGTCAAATATAACCCAGATAGCATCTTTACCAGCTGGAGATCTAGGTAATCCAGTCACAAAATCCATGGTCACATGCTCCCACTTCTATTCTGGAATCGGCAAGGGCTGAAGAAGTCCAGCCGGTCTCTGATGTTCGGCTTTAACTTGTTGGCAAACCAAACACCGAGAGACAAACTGAGCTATCTCCCGCTTCATGTCATTCCACCAGAAATGCTGTCGGATATCACGGTACATCTTCGTACTACCGGAATGGATAGAATACTACGAACTGTACGCTTCTGACATGATCTCCTGCCGGATATCTCCGCTGGGTACATAAAGACGCTTACCATGTCGAAGTGTACCATCCTCATGAATGTATAACTCTGGTCTTCGTCCTGCCTCACACTCTGCTCTGAGTCGCTGAAGCTTGGAATCTGCCGACTGCGCCATCCGGATCCTCACGACTATAGTGGACTGAACTTACATGCTGGCCATCAATGTCACACTGGAAGGGAGAACAACTTCTATACCCATCTTCTGAAGATCGGCTAACAATTCTGGCTGCGCTGTTAGGAAATAAGCTCCGGCTCTCCTGCTCAATGCATCTGCTACAACATTGGCCTTCCCAGGAAGATACTGCAGGTTGACATCATAATCCACAAGTAGCTCCAGCCACCTTCTCTGACGCATGTTAAGATCCTTCTGGATGAAAACATACTTCAGGCTCTTATGATCGGTAAAAATCTCTACCCTGTCTCCATACAAGTAGTGTCTCCACAACTTAAGAGCAAACACCACTACTGCCAGCTCCAAGTCATGGGTTGGGTAATTCCTCTCATGATCATGAAGTTGTCGTGACGCATAAGCTATTACCTTCCCATGCTGCATCAAAACACATCCTAAACCTCTGCCTGAAGCATCACAGTACACTGAGAATCCTCCGGTCCCATCTGGAAGCGTGAGAATAAGAGTTGTTATCAGGCCTCGCTTCAACTGCTCAAAAGAACTCTGACACTCTGCTGTCCAAGCAAACTGCGCATCCTTGCGGGTCAACTGCGTGAATGGTGCTGATATTCGAGCAAAGTCTGAAACAAATCGCCGATAGTAGCCGGCCAATCCAAGAAAACTATGAACCTCTGCAACTGTGGTGGGCACTGGCCATGACTCAATAGCCACAATCTTCTGGGGATCCACTTCCACTCCTCATCGAGTGATGATATAACCCAAGTACGAAATACGATCGAGCCAGAACTCGTATTTACTGAACTTGGCATATAACTGGTGCTCCCTGAGAGTCTGAAGAACCACACGGAGATGCTGCTCAAGCTCTGCCTCACTCTTGCTGTAGACCAGAATGTTATCCAAGAACACAATCACAAACTGATCCAAGTAAAGCATGTAGATGCGATTCATGAGGTCCATGAATACTGCCGGCACATTGGTTGCTCCAAAAGGCATAACAAGGAATTCCCAATGCCCATATCTTGATCTAAAAGCTGTCTTCGGGATGTCCTGCTCTCTGACTCTGATCTGATGATAACTTGAGCGCAAATCAATCTTCGAGAATACTGAAGCCCCCTTGAGTTGATCAAACAAGTCATCTGTCCTCGGAAGGGGGTATCTGTTCTTGATTGTCACTGAGTTCAAGGTACGATAATCAACACATAACCTGGACGTACCATCCTTCTTTTTCACAAGAAGCATCGGGGCTCCCCAAGGCGATCCACTAGCACGAATGAATCCCTTGGTTCTGAGTTCTTCAATCATCTTGTATAATATCTCCAACTCTGACGGCGCCATCCTGTAGACTCTCTCTGACGCTGGGGCTGTCCCGGGAATCAAGTCTATAGTGAACTCGATCTCCCGCTCCGGAGGCATACCTGGAAGCTCTTCTGGGAAAACATCTAGAAACTCATCCACTACCCTGGGCAACTGAACTGCTGCTACTGCCATCCGTAATATCGGAGGAGATGACTCAACCTCGCCTCGGGAGAAAGAAAACTCCGGCTCGTCTGGAATGCTAAAAATAACCCTGCCAATGTGGCAGTCTATCCTAGCATACTGGTTCCTCAACCAATCCATCCCTAGGACCACATCATGATCGGCCATCGGGAACTCTATCAATCTAGCGGGGAATTCTCTACCGCTAACTACGATCCGACACGAGGAAAACACTCTATCTACTCCCACAAGACCATTACCAGTAAGTATATTGAGCCTTACTGATAATGACTCGGGCTCCAATCCTATCCGTGTCGCGAATCGTGCAGACATAAATGAATACGATGCACCAGAATCAAATAAAGCTGAAGCTGGAAAGGAGTTGACGAGAATAGTACCTGCCACTACCTCTCCTGGTGCCAATCCTTCCTCCACGGTCATCACCATAGCCTGACCGTGTTCTCGGGGTGCAGGTCCCCTCGGCTGAAATCCTCGCTGTCTGCTCTGGCTCAAGCCTTGGGCTTGTGCATACTGCTGGGGGTTCTGCTGCTGGAACACTTGGGTCTGAGGCGGCAAGGGCCTCGGCAATGGATACTGCTGCTGCTGGACCAGAGCGGGTCCTCTCACCGAAGGCTAGAAAGGTTGGACGACGATGAACCACCCCTGTTCGGGCAGGATCCAACCCTATGGTCTGGTGCTCCATAAACCAGGCACAATTCCTGTGCCCTGCGACATTCTGCCACCACATGAACTGACTTCCCACAATGAGAACAACCCACTGCTAAAGGTTGCTTCTGCTTCTGCTGCTGAGGGTGCGTCGGAGTCGAATGCTGAACCGACGTCACTGAGGCCGCTCGCCTCGGAGCGTCAATAGTCAAAGCCCTGGCTGCCGGGGCCGGTACTGAAGACTGATTCATCTGGCCGTGGGATCTCTTCCGACCTCCGACCCTGTCCACAATCCTCTGGGAGGTATACTCATGCCTCCGGGCTGCTCTCAAGACTGCATCAAAAGTCTGATGCTCAAATTGCTCAACTGCCAACAAAATCTCCAGGTGAAGTCCCTGCTGGAACCGCTGGGCTCTATCATACTCGGTTGCCACCAAGGTGGGAGCAAACCGACTAAGTCTGGAAAACTCGGCCGCATATCCGTCGACCGTCCTGCCTCCTTGCTTCAGATTAGTGAACCTCGTCTGTAGATCGTACCGAGCTACAGCGTCAAAATACTTGGTCTGGAATCTCTCCCGGAATACTGCCCAAGCAATGGGTGCTGCTAATCCAACGGCCTGCGCTGCCCACCAGCTGCGGGCAAGATCTAACAATTGCAGGCGCACAACGGCCATCTTCTCATTCTCTGGGGTCCTGGCTGCTTCTAGAACCACCTCTGTGTCCTGAAGCCATGCATCTGCCGCGATAGCATCTTCACTACCGTCGAAGAATGGAGGGTTCAACCGCTTGAAGCTGTTGGCCGCGCTGTTACCCTGATGACCACCTCTGGTTAAAGCATCCGTCACTACCTGGTGCAAGGCATCTCTACGCCGGTCTTGGGAAGCTATCAAGGTCCTGACGAGTCCTACCAAAGTGCCGTCATCATGTTCTATAGGTAGAACTGGCTGGACTGGTGGCTCTCCGCCAGAAGGCACGACTCTGGAGGCTACTCCGGAATGCTGGGCTTGATCTCCGGGTTGCTGCTGGTCCGCGGGAGGTGCTCCGCCTTGCTGGTCGGTAGGACCACGAACAATGCCGCTGAAGAAGACGACATAGGGAACAATAAGGAAGGACCAGGATAGATCAACGATACAAGCATATGATCAGGACAAGAATCCAGGGATTCAGAAGATACGAGCAGAGATCAAGGACGAATACTGATTGAGACATCTATTTGGTAAACCCTCACATATCTTGATTTACAAGACCTGCATGGGCGACCACTTAAACCATGTCACACCCCAGAACCAGAATACTGGAGAGCGGGGACAGACATAGCCAGCTACGTATATTGAAGTACAATCCACCTCGCTATACGGTCACGGCTGTCTAGGATACATGAGGGTTTATCTACAAGCCAATAGTCTCTTAAGGTCATGAACAAGCCTAGTATCTCAATCACAAGCAAGTAAGTAAAAGTTACAAGATGTATGATCATTAAATATACAATAATAAGGCGTCCCAAATATTACATATTCAGCTGATCATGAAGCTAGTCGTACAAAATGTCATGACTAGCAAGAGTTTAGTCATACATGATCAACCCTAGGATATGTTAATCATGTTACAGCCCATAGGCAGACAGTAAGTAAAAGTGCAATCGAGCTAAACAGGTGCTCGTCGGCTAAACGCCTCAAAAGAATAATTTTTACAATAGAGTGGGAGAGACAAAAATAACCCACTCGTTGCCAGGATTCCTTCTAGTGTTCACCATCTGGCAGGAAGGTTGGGGGATCCTCGGTAGCTGCTCCAAAATCTGGCCATACAAAACCAGCTGGGTCAGACCCCAGAAAGAGCAAGTGCCACAAAGGAGGCTTCACTTAAGCGCTAAAACCAGCAATCAGCACAAGATATAGATAAAAGTAAGAACTAAAAATAAAAAAAATACACCAGGATGATATACGACGAGATAACCATGGAACTATTCAGATAACCAGGTTACAACCCGTAAACCAAACAAGGACCAGGGTTGTAACCTTTCGTCTGAACAGAACTTAGAATTCTCACCATTTATCGGTAAAATAAATGCAAGCATTCTAGTCATTCAATATTCAGGAACAGGGTCAGGGCAAGACTAGACTAGCTAAACTTCATCCAATTATTTCACGGCCAAGCAAGAATTACGGCTTGATACTTTAACTAACTAGGGTTGTCACAACCTAATTACTAACAAGATGCAGCGAGATTATTCCACAGCCACAAGCCCTGCAGACCATCCAGGTTACCCAGGACGAAAGATTAGGATAGAATTCAGGTGGGTACACCGTCCAGGAAACGCATGTACCCTTAAGTAGCTTGAAGGGTGCAACACATGACAGTGTGCTGGAAATGTGCCATACTCGACGGCAGGCTACAGATCCCAGGCGCGCCCAGGTAACGGGATTGCCTGTAGCTGGGAAATCTCTTCATGACTAATATATTAATCTAGTTATTAGTCCTTAGTTCATTTCAATAGGTACTCCTGACCGTGGTACTCAGGAGTCCCATCCTAGACATAATGCAAGACAGGACTGGTTTAATTATACAAGCACAATCGCCCACGGTGTCCAGGTTATTATACAGGTCATGTCATGTCAAGTAGCCGCCGCAACAGCTTATCAAGATACAACTTGTCAGATTATCAGGTCAAGTGTACTAGTCAAGAGTGCGCCACGACGGACCACTATCTGGTCATGTCAGGTTACTCATGTCGGGAGTGCACCACTACGGGTCACTATCGTATCAGGCTCAGTTATCAATTCTAAACATATCAAGTAAATTCGTGATTATCAAGTTCATGACAAAAGGCGTAAGGATATAAAATAGACATTAAATATCTAATAAAATATCAATATACAGGGGTATAGAAGAGCCAAACTTAAGGAAAATAAAACCAAAGTGACATGCTGACATAAGACCAAGTCAGCCAAAGGCCATACGCTCAGGTCAGGCTACGCTCAAGTCAGGCTACGCTTACAAAAGGCAGCGTATGAGGTCTATACGCCTCCTTGTCACCCAAGTGAGCGTATGCAAGTCATACGCTCCAAAAAGGCAGCGTATGGACTCCATACGACTCCTGGCTATCCAAGCGAGCGGATGCAAGTCATACGCTCCAAAAGGCAGCGTATGTGCTCCATACGACTCCTTGTCAAGCAAACAAGCGTATGCGAGTCATACGCTCCAAAAAGGCAGCGTATATACTCCATACGACTCCTTGTCAAGCAAGCGAGCGTATGCGAGTCATACGCTCCAAAAAGGCAACGTATGTACTCCATACGATTCCTTGTCAAGCAAGCGAGCGTATGCGAGTCATACGCTACAAAAAGGCAGCTTATGGGGTCTACTGCGCTGCACTGAAGAGCGCGCACAGCTCAGTGACACAAGCTAAAAAGCTCGCGCACTGCTTACTGTCTTCTCCAAATCAGCAGGAACTCCATGGTTAGAACCCAAAGCTTCAAAAGTCCATAACTTGGTCAAAATAAGTCCAAATCCAACTTTTCAAAGGTCAAAATCGGGTAGAATAAAATTCTCATCAACATGGAACAATCAAAACTTAAAAACAAGGAAGTTTGATAGATCAAAACCACAAAAATCTAAAAATAACTAATTTCTAGATCTACAAAAATTAAAGCTTCAAAATGGAAAATAACAAGTTCTAAAGTGTCTTAAAAACATGGAGAGAAGCTAATGGAACAATAAAAACGAGCTCTCTTGTGGAAGCAAGTTGTACTTGCCTAAGGGGTGTTCTTGGTTGGTGGTGGGTTTAATGGAGAAGAAGAAGAGAGTAATGAAGAGGGAGAAGAAGAATGGGTAATAAATAGGAGTGGTGGTGGTAGGTAGGGGGTTCACCCCTTGGTTCATAATGAACCAAGGCAACCAAGCCTAGCCGAACCAAACCAACCCCAAGGAGACCAAGCCAAACCCAACCAAGAATAAACCAAGCCCAAGGAGGAATTAAGCAAGGAAATCATGCAATACAAGAATAAATACGTACACGTATTCCAAAAATATGTAATACAAACCACAGGCATTACACGTATGCTCCTGTTGCTAGATTAGAATCCATTAGGATGCTTTGTGCATTTGCAGATTTTCAAAATTTCAAATTATTTCAAATGGATGTTAAAAGTGCTTTCTTGAATGGTTTTATTAAGGAGGAAGTTTATGTAAAACAACCCCCTGGCTTTGAAAATCACAAATTTCTCGACCACGTGTTCAAGCTAAAGAAAGCGCTGTATGGCCTCAAACAAGCCCCTAGAGCTTGGTATGAACGGCTAAGCAATTTCTTGCTTGAGAAAGGTTTTTCAAAAGGGAAAATTGACACTATACTTTTCATAAAATCTTTCAAAGAAACTATTCTTTTAGTACAAATATATATAGATGATATTATTTTTGGTTCTACAGATAAAACTCTTTGTCAAGATTTTGCCAAGTGTATGCAGACCGAGTTTGAGATGAGCATGATGGGGGAGCTCAACTACTTTCTTGGGCTGCAAGTCAAACAAATGTCAAATGGAACCTTCATCTGTCAGTCGAAGTATACAAATGACATACTGAAGAAATTCGACCTTGACAACGTCAAACCAATCAGCACTCCTATGGCTACTTTAACCAAACTTGAACCAGATGATAGTGGTAAACCCGTAGATCAATATAAGTATCGAGGTATGATAGGCAGTCTACTCTATCTTACTATAAGTCGCCCTGATATTATGTTTAGCGTTTGCCTGTGTGCTAGATATCAAGCAAATCCTAAGGAATCACACATGACCGCGGTTAAGCGTATCTTTCGATACCTTAAGGGTACGGTTATAGTGGGCCTATGGTATCCCAAGTCAACATCATTTGACCTCATTGGTTACTCTGATGCTGACTTCGTCGGATGCAAGGTCGACCGTAAAAGTACGAGCGGCACGTGTCATTTATTAGGAAAAGCTTTAGTCTCTTGGTTTAGCAAGAAGCAGAATTCTGTCGCACTATCCACAACAGAAGCTGAATACATCGCAGCTGGGCGTTGTTATGCACAAATTCTGTGGATGAAGCAAACCCTTGAAAACTATAATTTATCTTTCATGCATATTCCAATCTTTTGTGACAACACTAGTGCTATAAATCTGACTAAGAATCCCATTTGTCACTCACGCACGAAGCACATTGAAATTCGTCATCACTTTTTGCGTAATTATCAGCAAAATGGTACGATTAACTTAGAATTTATTGACACAGATCATCAGTTAGCAGACTTCTTCACAAAACCATTATCCGAAGAGCGCTTCAATTTTCTTTGTCGTGAACTTGGAATTTTAGATGAAGCTGTTATAAATTAAAATCAACCTGCGTAAATATCGAATATATCGTGATTTTCTTATGATGAACTTGCTATGGGTACAAGCCGAAAGGGCCCTTCTGACAACAAGGCATAAAAGCCTAAGCGACACGGTGCACTAGTCCTTAGGACTACCGCTAGCTGGGATCCGGCCCCTGCAGCTAACCCATGGCAGCTTCAAAATATTAAATTATGATATAATTCTTTGTTTATTATATGGTTCATTTTTATTTATCACATGCTAAAATACTAAAATACTATAATTCTTTGTTTATTTATCTGCTTCAAACTCACTTTCTGTTATTCTTTTGTTTACTAATTGGATCTTTCCTATCTTTATACTCATATCTTATATTGGTTTGTCTATTACTTAACCAATATTTTTCTATTTCTGCCTGATTCCTGTTCTATGACCAGGACCCAAAATTCGGGCCGAACTCTGCTCCTACCAGAGTTCGGGCCGAATTCGGCCCGACTATTCCACAATCGGGAACAGTCTCAGCCGTTGATCTAATATTAGATCTAATGGCCATGATTAGGTCCGACCAAGAAAAACCCTTCCCCTATATTCGATTTCTCTTCCCTCTCCTTCTTTCTTACCACCTTTCCACATTCTCAAACACAATTCTCTCAAAACCCTAACCCTATTTTCTCCTCTTTAGTGCTCCATTCTTCCCCAAACTCAAGAAGAAGGCTTATTTTTCAATTCTCTTCCATTGTTCATCACTAGTTTGAGGTATAATTCCTTACTTTTTTATATCTCAATTTCTTTCATTATCTATTGTATTATGGCTCCTCGTCTGTTCAACCGCAGAAAGAGACTTCAGACAGAGGGAGCATCCTCGTCGAATGCTCCTTCACGCGTTGAACCGCCCGTTGCACCACCCGTTGCATCGGCCATTGAACAACAAATCCATCCGTTGTTCAATCCTCCACGTCTCTATGATCCAAACACTTACGACGACCGAATTTTTGTATCACTAGACACATTTCGGACACGTCCAGTATTTGCGGGACACCCCATCAACTTTACTATATTCTCACAATATGATGCACTATTTTATGACCTTTGCCTTGATGAACTCGTTACCTCTAATTCGGTCATTTATCGTAGTGCCATTCAAATGTTTTACTGCAACTTGACCCATGATGACACTCATATTTATTCACGAGTTGCGAGAATTGATATATCCTTTGATGATTTTGAATTGGCCGAATATCTTGAACTTCAAGAGCCCAATTCTTGGAAAAAGCTTGTAGAAGCTAGATCCTTTTTCTTTCTCGAAGGAATTTTACTTGAAAGCTTCAAGGATGACCTGTGTAGCCCTAACACACGTCCTCGTAAGCTTTTGGCAAAATTCCTTAATCCTTATTTCTTTGAACTTCATCGGATCATTTTCAACACCATTCTACCCAAAGTGGGTTCTACCGATGAAGTCACTTATTTTGAGATCTCAACATTATATCATCTCCACTTCCATGTTCCCTTCAACCTTCCACGCACAATGATGGATTGGATGATCAACTGTAGGAAGAAACCAAGATCTTTGGTTTATGCATTATACCTTCCTATGATCTTTCGTGCGTTTCATGTACCGCTTGATGAGTGTCCATTCTTACCTGCCCCTGCCTTCCTCTCTAAAGCAAGGAGGCTTCAGGCGGCCATTGGCTCACCAGTAGTGTCTGAGCATTATGATGATGAGCCAGATGCCCCTCTTCTCGGACAGGATCCTCCTCCTCCTCCTGCCACTCTCGAGTCTCTTCAGGCCATGCTCCGAGATTATTTCACTTTGGAGGACGATCGATGGACTCAGCTGGATTATCGGACTACCTTGCAGATGAGTGCTATCAGCAACTCGCTACATGATATTTGATATTCCATGTCTCGTCATCCTTCCATGTCCATTCCTATGGAGCGAGACCCAGGTCGTGAGGGATTCCGTATCGATGACCCTTGGGTTCGTCGCTACATGGATCCGGATGCGGCATTTGTGGACCCACGTCGCTCCTTTAGTGATGCTTCGGACGACGCCAGGCCCTCTCATGCTCGATGATGGATATGTACTACTTTTGATGCTGCTACTGAGGATCTTAGATTATGTTTATGCATTTTGCTTTAGTGGCTTTTCTGTACTTGCTTTGTAGTAGACTTCTTATGAGTTGTGCTTTTGAGACTTTGGCAGTTCTATTATCAGTTTCTATGTCATTATGCCTCTTGGTTATTATCTTAGTTTATATGCAGTTTCTTCTCTTTTTGGTGTGTTTGCCAGTTATTATTTATATAACTCATATTGCTAAATGCCAAAAGGGGAATAATGCCAAAAGGTGTGTTTGCCAGTTTCTTTTCTTCTCTCTTAGTTTATTTCAACACCATTCTACCCAAAGCGGGTTCTACCGATGAAGTCACTTATTTTGAGATCTCAACATTATATCATCTCCACTTCCATGTTCCCTTCAACCTTCCACGCACAATGATGGATTGGATGATCAACTGTAGGAAGAAACCAAGATCTTTGGTTTATGCATTATACCTTTCTATGATCTTTCGTGCGTTCCATGTACCGCTTGATGAGTGTCCATTCTTACATGCCCCTGCCTTCCTCTCTAAGGCAAGGAGGCTTCAGGCGGCCATTGGCTCACCAGTAGTGTCTGAGCATTCTGATGATGAGCCAGATGCCCCTTTTCTCGGACAGGATCCTCCTCCTCCTCCTGTCACTCTCGAGTCTCTTCAGGCCATGCTCCGAGATCGTTTCACTTTGGAGGACGATCGATGGACTCAGCTGGATTATCGGACTACCTTGCAGATGAGTGCTATCAGTAACTCGCTACATGATATTCGATATTCCATGTCTCGTCATCCTTCCATGCCCATTCCTATGGAGCGAGACCCAGGTCGTGAGGGATTCTGTATCGATGACCCTTGGGTTCGTCGCTACATGGATCCGGATGCGGTATTTGTGGACCCACGTCGCTCCTTTACTGATGCTTCGGACGACGCCAGGCCCTCTCATGCTCGATGATGGATATGCACTACTTTTGATGCTGCTACTGAGGATCTTAGATTATGTTTATGCATTTTGCTTTAGTTGCTTTTCTGTACTTTCTTTGTAGTAAACTTCTTATGAGTTGTGCTTTTGAGACTTTGGCAGTTCTATTATCAGTTTCTATGTCATTATGCCTCTTGGTTATTATCTTAGTTTATATGCAGTTTCTTCTCTTTTGGGTGTGTTTGCCAGTTATTATTTATATAACTCATATTGCTAAATGCTAAAAGGGGGATATATGTGTATATTATGTTCTGTTTGGTTTATATGTGCTTTTGGAAGAATATTATTAACAGGCCAACAAGATTCACAGCATTGTTTATGGGGGAGCTATTCTTAAGCTCGACACTAATTATGGGGGAGCTATGTCGTTATATGTGTCCAGGTATGGATATTGAATATACAATTATTATTTTGTCAATTATCAATATGGGGGAGATTGCTGACACAAAGTCACAGTCAACCAAATATTGATAACATTGACTAAATAATAGTTGTGATAATTCAGTACGACACACGACGACTACATCCAGCTCAAGCCAGACGACAGCTCTGTTTTACAAATGCAAGTCATTTTTCGAGTCTGTACTTTTATATTTATTGAGTCTAGAATGATTGTAAGCTGAGTTATGTTGGGCTCTTGAGACTCAACCCATAACCTATCCAAATCCATAAAGCTCCACATCCAAAATTAGCCCACTGGACACTTGGACCCATTCTGTGCTCTAGAGACAGAGTTCGGGCCGAACTCTGTCCCCTAAAAATTAGCACCCTAATTTTTAGGGCTGGCTGGTTGCTAGTTGTCCAACGGCCAAATATTTGAAAATTTCTACCAGAATTCTGGCCGAATTCTGCCTGTTAAAACCCTATAAATAGGCCAAGAATTCTCTCATTTTCAATCATCCAATCTTCTCTTCTCTCTTAAGCTCAATATAAGCCATACCCTTCTTCATCTACTAGCCACAAGTTTCCTAAGTCTCGAGTGCTCAGCATCTCTCAGTTAGGAGTCTTGTGCAAGAGTTTAAGAAGTAGCTTGAAAATTCCAAGCATCGCCACTGCGATCCATTGTAAGAAGTTGACATGCTCTTCTGAAGAAAAGGCACGGGGTATAACTACTATTTCACAAATAGTGGATTTAATCCTGAGCTGGAGTTCTCAGGCCTGGACTAGTCCTCCACGAGGGAAACCAGGTTAAAATCGGCTATGTTTGCGTATGCTCTCTTGCTCCTTATTTATTTCCGCATTTACTCTGATTAATTTTTATTTGTGAAAGAGTTGATTTTTTTATTGGCTATTATTGCTATAAACTCTATTCACCCCCTCTAGAGTTGCCATCTGTTCTTTACAGCCTTCTCTGTTTACCGCTGTGAGGATGAGGCTGTTCATGCCTACTTTCAGCCCGGTAACGCATATGATTGGTACCGTTCTGACCGTGCTCCTCGAGACTATGTTGGTGAGTTTTACACTGGCGCTCCTCCTCACCCTTCTGGAGCTGGTACCTCTGCAGCTGGTCCCTCTGGACATGCCGGTCATGCTGATGATGATGATGAGGAGGAGGAGGAGATGTGATATATTAGTTGATTTTTGGGACTTAGACCTTATCTACTGTATACTTGGAAATGCTCTAACATTCCAAGTTTCTATCTTCTTAGCTTTTTATTATCAGACTTATACTGGATATTTTTACTGATCTCTTTTGCACATCATTTCATCTTTATGGATTTAGTAGTTTATCTTTCACATCAGTTTATTTATTTATAGCATCTTTATCTGCTTCTATATTATAAAACTGCCTGTGACATAATTATCTATTATTCTCACTGTTGTATTAATTCTCTGTTATATTCTAAACTGCCTGAGACAAATACATGCCTGTGATATTATTTTTTTACTGTCTCTACCATCTGTCATAATTATTTTTTATGTGTTTCTTCACTGTTCGTTTCTTATGCATTGATTGCGGGGGAGTTTTTTACTTTTACAATTATTTTGCTAAGTGACAACGGGGGAGAAATAAATAAAGGATCTAACATCTTTTGAGAAAATGCATGCAGGATATGAACAATTTTACTTTATTTTTTTTATTTGATTCCAAGCTTAGATGTTATATCATTCATAGTTTGTCAATTATCAAAATAGGGAAGATTGTTGGCCCATTGGTCTTATGGTCAAACTGATTTTAATAATTGATCAAACTATATCTCGATATATGAAGCTAGTCAGGATATCTCGGACTCTTGGACATGATCAAGAACAACTATATACTAAGTTCAAGACCGAAGCACTATTTGTCTGTTCGAGTCTGTATTTCTTTAAGCAATGTAATTTTTATTTTATTTGAGTCTAGGAATACTTTGTACACCATGTCGTACTGGCAAATAGGCTATTCCAAAAAGATTTCAATCTGCTTTTAAAACGTCCTTAGTTTTGTAAAACATTCGTAGCTTCAAAAAGGTTTTCAAAAAGGTTTTCAAAATCCTCCAAAAACTAATTTCAAAAACCCTAACCTAACCCTGATAGAACTCGGCCAGAGTTTGGTTAGTGGCCATTTTGTTTTTGAATTTCTTGGAACTTGGTCCTCCTGCAGTTGCGAATTTGACCGAGATTTGCTCATCGAGTTATGTCCGAATTCTGCCCAAATTCTGCCAGAATTCTGTCTTTGGAACTCCTATAAATAGAGAAGGAGTTCGACCATTTTAACTCACTCATTCACTTTCAATCTTCTCTCTTCTAAAAAGCCTTCAGTCTTTCAAAGAGTTTTTTTCGAGCTTCAAATTTCAGATCCCAAGCCAGTTACAATCCTCTAGTCGATTTGCCAGTACGGTGCGGTCTAGAAGTTTCAGAGTGATTGTAATCAGAGGCTTGATAGAATATTCAACTCTTCAAAATTGAAGTTGGACGAGTTCTTCGTATCAAAGCTCGCGTTGTAGAAGTTGCAAGGACTTCGTAAGAAAACTTGCAATTTTGCTAATAGTGGATTCAACTGGTAGCAAGAGTTCTACCGACTGGACTAGTCCTCAACAGAGGGAAACCAGTATACATTACTGTCTTTGCGTTTGCTTTTTTATCTCTGTCTTTATATTATTTAGTTATGATTATTATTCTGTGATCTTCCTGCTAACATTTTTAATTAGCATTATTCCGCTGCCAACTCTATTCACCCCCCTCTAGAGTATTGCGCTTTACGAATTCATTCCTACAGATCATTGGGAGGGGAGGACACTTCATGCTATCGTGACTCGGGTCGCTATGAGCCCCCACAGTGGCAGGGATAACCCCGATTGGCGTAGGCCCCTGACCTCTATTGATTGAGTCGATATTTATCTACTATTGATATGTTTTTGAGTAGATGTTTATCTACTACTGATATATTTTGTTTGAGTAGATGTTGTTTATCTACTATTGATAGGAATTATTGATTGGTTGTATTTCTTTTCTTTCTACCATCGTTGTCCCATTGGCCACCCGAGTTACTGCAGCATAGGTGGTAGTAAAGTTTTTCAACTTGCATTTTAGTAATTAGGTTTGTGACAACCCTAGTTAGTTAATGATAGCAAGCCGTAGACATTGATTGGCCATGCACTTTTGGTTGTGCGTGACTATATATGTTCCTTGTGTCGGTGAGTGGCCAGAGGCTAAGTTTTGCTCAAAAAAAGATCTGCAACCCCGATCCTTGTTTGGTTTAAGGGTTGTGGCTCCGTCTTTGAGTAGTTCCTATGTCCCTTGTTGCTTATCGGTTTATTCTTCTCTAGTGCTATATTGTTCAATATTTTTATTCAGTCATTTCTATTTTCGAGATGCGTGCATTGGTACCGCACTGGTCTTGACCCATATTTACTTATTTCTGTCATTATGTTCTTGTGTTGTTATTGGGCTTTGTCGTTCACCTCGAGCTTTCCTTATGGTACTTGCCATTTGGGGTCTGATCCCACTGGTTTTGCATGGCTAGGTTCCATAGTTCATCTCGAGGATCTACCGTCTTCTTCTCCAGATGTTTTGCACTCAGAGGACCGACACGGATTAACGAGTGGGTTACCTTTATCTCCCACTCCAATTTTGTACTTTTATCTGGTGATGTTTAGCTAAGGGCACGTATTAGTCCTTGTATCTGGATTTTGTTTCCTCTGTCCATAGATATAGATGTATATTCTGGATTGCGGCTAGTTGTACATTTATGTACCTTTTCTATATTCAGTTGATGTATCTTTTTATTGTGTTAGCTCTCATGATTATATATGTATTTGTGTTTGGGACGCCTTACCCATCTCATATATGATTTACTCTTTATTGCTTCTTGTGTTGATTGGATTGAGATTGGATTTGTTCGACCATATGAGTCATCAGTGGCATGCTAGAGTCCTCCCACTTGTCATCTAGATAGCCGTGATCGTATATTAGGGAACTGACGTACTTTGATATATTTAGCTGGCTTTGTCTCGCCCCCGTTCTCCAGTATTCTAGTTCTGGAGTGTGACAAGGTTTCTTTAGTGGCCCATACATGTCTGCTTTTCATACTTTTGGGGGATTCATCTTGTTAGAATCTCAATCCTATATTTGTCTTCATTTTATCTTCCCTTACTTATCGTATTCACTATAAGAAAAAGACCCTATTATGACGTTTGAAAAGAGTTTATTACATTGGTTCGTTTATAAATGTTACAAAATTTTTGCAACAACACATAATATGACGGATATGAAGAGTTTTTGGCCAATCATAACATTTTTTGGCGCTAAATGTTATGTAAAATTAGAACATTTGTAACGATGTTTGTAGGAGCTATTATAAAAGTGAATAAAAGTGCATATTTTGGCTGTTCGAACCCCCGCTCAACTTTTTAATTCCTGCGCCCCACTCTAAAACCCTTTTCTCACTACTTCTGTCTTCTCTCTCCTCCTCTTTTCTTTCAGAGAGAAGTTTCCACTCTCTCGATCTCTCCTCTAACTTTCTCGAGTCTCCACTCCCGCATCTTCCTCTTCCACTTCCTCACTCTCACCCTCTCCTTCTTCGCGTCTCCCTCTGCCTACCAAACCCTCGAGCCGTTGAGTATCTTCCGACGACGACAAGGTATGTAGTTTAGGGTTACGTAAGGTTTAGGGTTCTAAATATTTTCCTAGTTTTTGTAAGTTTAGGGTTATGTTACAGTTATGGTTCTAATTTTTATCCCATAGAGAAACCATATGATTTTTGTCCTAATTTCTGTAATTGTTTTGCCCTAATTTCTGTCCCATAGAGAAACCATATAATTTTTGTCCTAATTTTTGTTTGGGTTAGGGTTAGGATTAGGATTTCTGTCCTATTTTCTGTTTTCTCCTAATTTGTGTCCTAATTTATTTTATTCGACAAGTTTACGATTAGGGTTCTAAGCGTTTTTTTCTCTTCGTATAATAAATTTTGGATTCTTCTCTTCGTATGTTGTTATATGTTGGATAATAAATTAACAAATTTGTATGCATACTTTCAATGACATACATTTGATATTTATACAAATGCTTAATTTTGGGTGCTCGAATTGAGGGTACCAATCCCTCAATTCGACGATCGACACTGTTTATTTGATAATAAATAGGTGCATTGATCGGTGACTTCCGTTGAGCACTGAGTCACCTACTATATTCTGCCACGCATAAACAGGGGATTCAAAATTGTTTTTAGTAAATAAAAAATTAACAGGGGCCCTTGCCCTGCAAGGACTCTGTCTGGGATGCCTATGTCCGTTTGGACATAAATCTTTCTCGGTTAGGCATGGTCAATTTGTATTCAACTCTCCAATCATTTTGGATACAAGGCACTGTAAAAGCCCCTCAGCTTAGGCTTATCTAGACCCCATAGTAGCAATGATTAGTTACTTTATTACTTTCTTGCTCTTTTAAGATAAGTTCATGGTTGGGGAATAACACTTGGTTAATCTTTTTAGTTGTATACTTCTATTAACTGTTTAACTATTGCTTAACTCCACCCTTTGATTGCTTGATTTAATTTCTTTACTGTAGTCAAGAATCTCTTATATATATATATATATATATATATATATATATATATATATATATATATATATATATTCATATTCATGGGTTCAAGGGGGGGAAGAAGACTATTGGGAGTCGCTAGGATCCTCCACACACACTTATATCAGGAAGTCTACTCTAGAAGTAGTTAGTAACACAATCCCTGAAATAGACTGACATCATGTTGTATGGTTTAAAGGAAACTCCATAAAGATGAATACTTGTCTTTACAAAGCTATACTTAAAAGGCTACTGATTAAAGATAAACTGATTTGGTAAAAAAAAAATATATATATTCATATTCATGGGTTCAAGGGGGAGAAGAAGACTATTGGGAGTCGCTAGGATCCTCCACACACACTTATATCAGGAAGTCTACTCTAGAAGTAGTTAGTAACACAATCCCTGAAATAGACTGACATCATGTTGTATGGTTTAAAGGAAACTCCATAAAGATGAATACTTGTCTTTACAAAGCTATACTTAAAAGGCTACTGATTAAAGATAAACTGATTTGGTTTAGAGCAGGGCTTTAGAGTATTACAAAGAAGAAGGAGATATAGGTATGCAATGCACTTGAGAGTATCTTGTGAGTGTAGATAGTGGAAGGGATTTGTATCAATAATTTAGGGGAGTAAATTGCATTGGCATCTTCTGTAGGCAGCATGTGATGAACCCCCTGGCTTGGTATGTCATTTTGGACACACAAGGATACTTGTTATTTGTATATGTTTATGTAGTAACTTACATACTGAAATAATCTGAATCTATATAGATAATTGGTTTATAAGCAAGATATCTTAGTTAAATACTGAAATATCATTCTTGCTAGTCATGATAAATCTTAATTTGTTATACAGATGGATAAATCTTAGATGAGAGAGCACCTATTATCGGAAGAATATAGAGAAGGGGTTGAAGAATTTATAGAGTATGTTAAAGCTAATACAGATGATCTTGACTTCATTCGGTGCCCATGTAATGACTGCGAGAATCTCTATAGACTGAGATTAGCTGATGTAAAATTTCATTTGACAACAATTGGTATCAATCCAAGGTATACTATATGGATATGGTACGGAAAAGTTGAACCTAATAAAATGCCATCATGTGAGGATATGCATGCACCTATTTATGAGGACATGGACACTCTAAATGATGTAGCAGATACAATAGAGATGTTCGATGCATTAAAAGAGAAGGATGCTGCAGGAGATGATGAAGTGAACTTTTATGCATTGCTTGATGATACTAAGAAACCTTTGTATACTGGTTGTAAAAAGTATACGAAGCTTTCAGTGATAGTGAAGCTCTTTAGTATCAAGGCCAAGAGTGGCTGGAGTGATACAAGCTTTTTAGATGTGATGACTTTGTTCGGCGATATGCTTCCGGCAGGGAATGAATTGCCCGCAACTACTAGGGAGGCTAAGCGATGTTTCTCAACATTTGGAATGGGATGCAAGAGAATACATACATGCCCTAATGATTGCATACTCTACATAAAAGAGTATGAAAATGCAACCTCATGTCCTACGTATGGAACGTCGAGTTATAAGGTAAAGAAGAATATGTCTGAACAAAGAACAGAAGAGCAAAACAAAGGCATCCCAACTAAAGTACTATGGTACTTTCCACCCATTTTGCGCTTTAAAATGTGGTTTCGATCGGTACAAACATCAAAGAATTTGACATGGCATGCAGATGGAAGGGAAGATGATGGCCAATTACGTCATCCTGCTGATTCACTAGCATGGAAGATAATTGATGATAAATGGCCAGAGTTTGCAGCAGAAGTAAGAAACCTTCGACTCTCTCTTTCTTTCGATGTGATTAATCCATTTAGTTCACTCAACAGTAGATATAGTTGTTGGCCTGTAATGCTAAATACTTATAATTTGCCACCTTGGTTGTGCATGAAAAGAAAGTTCACAATGTTGACATTATTGATATCAGGCCCCCAACAAGCTGGAAATGACATAGATGTTTATTTAGCACCATTGATTGAGGATCTGCAGTTGTTATGGAAAGATGGAGTTGAGACATATGATGCATATCGATAAGAATATTTTACATTGAGAACTGTATTGTTATGGACAGTTAACGATTTTGCTACATATGGTAATTTGTCCGGTTGTTGTGTGAAAGGATATCTGGCTTGTCCAATATGCAACGAGAATACTTATTCGGATAGATTGAAATATTGCAACAAGAACATTTACACTGGTCATAGAAGGTATTTGCCGCGTAATCATTCTTTTCGCTACCAAAGAAAGGCATTTAATGGTAACCAAGAGTTCGGATCTCCTCCTGAACCATTGAGTGGGGAACAAATATTAATGAAGGTTGCTGGGATTGATGTTTCTTGGGGAAAGAAAGAGAAGATGTTCCAGAAAAAGACATCAGAGAATACATCAAAGAAGATGAAGAAAGTAAAAGTACGAAAGAATTCGACACCAAAGAAGAGAAAAAAGTACAAAAAGACAAAGTTACAAGTTGTTGGAAGAATAAATCCATTTTTTTGAGCTTGATTATTGGAGATTTCTTCCTATTAAACATAAATGTATGTTATGCACCTTGAGAAGAATGTTTGTGATAGTATCATTGGAACCCTATTAAATATTCCTGGAAAGACAAAAGATGGGATCAATTGTCGCAAAGATCTTGTACAAATGGGCTTAAAAAAAGAATGTTGGTGTTTTTGCCTTTGGACTAGAAAAGATAGTCCCACATCGG
Organism: Iris pallida; assembly: GCA_029216955.1. Lineage (NCBI taxonomy): Eukaryota > Viridiplantae > Streptophyta > Magnoliopsida > Asparagales > Iridaceae > Iris > Iris pallida. The sequence continues at coordinate 25,131 of JANAVB010001523.1, forward strand.
CTACACCAAATGGTGAGTATCTCAATATAATGCATTTCTTGTGTTGAGGTGTGCACATGAAGTGTAGTGGGGCACAAGTTTGTGCCATGTGGAAGTATTTTCCTACAAGGAAAAAGGATTAAATCCAACAAGGATGCAAGTTAATTTTTGTTGTGCGGACTCGGACTCGGACACGGACTCCAGGATGTCTCGTGCATGCACGGGAGTGTTCGGGGGGTAGGCGTGGACTGGCACACTTCTATGCTGATTGTGGGATGATCTAAAATATCAAACTCTATTTTTGAGTATTGGTATTTTAGTCCCACATCGGATAGGAGAAGAGGTGAAGTCTCAACTCCACTCTATAAATAGAGCCCCTTGGCCTCCTTTGAAAGATGTACCAAGAAGAGAGTTGAAGGAGTCTGTTTAGTCCAGGAACCTCGTTCAAGTCTCAAATATTGACTTACGAGCGTTCCAGAAGTTCTTCGTGAACTTGCTGGTTCCTGGAAGCTGTTCGTGCTTGTGTGGGGCGAATAAAGCTTTGAGCAACGGTGATCATTCACCCCAGCAGGAGAATTATCCACCTTTCGCCTGTCACTTTCTTTGTTGGTTCTATTAGGATTCTATTAACGCACCTTCGGTGAAGTGTTTGCGTTGATATTATCAGAATTCTGTTTGTGCACCTTTTGTGATGGGTAGCACTTGTGGGATTTTATTATGTACCTTCTGTGAAGTGTCACGTTCTGTGCACCTTCTGTGAAGTGTAGCACTAATTGGAGTTTCTATTACGTACCTTCTGTGAAGTGTTACGTAATAACGATTGTTTGTACAATTGTTACGATATTTTAGAATTTTCCATCGAAAAATTGTGCCCCGGCAATAACAATCTCAAAGCTTTATTGAGAAGATGGATAATTCTCGTGCTTCGCTCATCGATACCGGCTTTAACAAGTTGGAGAAATGCGATGGCGAACACTTCCAGATATAGAGACGAAAGGTCACTTTAAATCTTCAACTCGTGAATGTTGATCACGTGCTGACAGAAGAAGAACCGATCGTTCCAACCACTGGATCTGCTACGGCTGTGGCCACTGCTACGATCAAGCAAGCGAAGTGGAAGAGAGAAAACAGTATATACAAACTACTGATACTCAATTCCATGGAAGACTCTCTGGCAGAGTCCTACTCCAAGAAGACATCTGCCAAAGAGATATGGGACTCCTTAGGAAAGCTCTATGAAGATGACGAGAACCGGTCCAAGATCTTCATAGTAAAAAAATACCACATGTGGACCTTCGAAGACGAGAAGGCGATGCTGCCCCAAGTGAAGCAGTTTCTGAAGTTGCGTCAAAAACTAGAAGATGAGAACATGCCCCTCGTCGATAAGTTTGTCGTTGGAGGGATCGTCGCGAAACTTCCTACAGAATGGAGCAACTTCTATGCAAGAATGCATCGAAAAAAGATGGAAATTAACTTGGAAGATATCTTGCAAGAGATCCATGTTGAGGACGAGATGCGCTCTCAACAGAAGATGGATACTCTGTCCAAACAACTGGCGAAGGCAAATCTGGTCCAAACCAGAGAGTACCAGGGGAAGCAGGCTGCTTCTCATCGCAAAAAGAAGGACTTCACGGATCTGAAAGTGAAGGGTCCTGCTTTCAAGCAGCAGAAGTCCAAGTCCCATATGACTTGCTTCAATTGTGGCAAGAATGGCCACTACAAATCTGAATGCAAGTCCAAGCCCAAAGAACAAGGTGAGCCTAGTAAGGTTTCTATGATTACTAATCAAGTTGCCATGATAGCACAGGTTGCAACTGTGGAGGCTAACTTGGACTGGTGGATAGACACTGGTGCTATATGCCATGTCTGTTCAGACAAAGACTGGTTCGTCTCTTATGAGCCAACTTCAGAGAAGGTCATAATGGCAAACCAGGCACAAGCTGAAGTACTGGGGATCGGGACGGTGGAGCTAAAACTCACATCGGGGAACACTCTGACGCTTCAAGGTGTGAAGCATGTTCCAGTAATTGCTAAGAACCTGATCTCTAGAAGTCTTCTCTGCAACACAGGCTTGAGGATGGACATCAATGCTGGCCAGTTGGCGATGTCTAAGAAGGGTACATTCTTCGGGAAAGCTTTCCAAACTGAAGGAATGTACAAGATTCAGCTTGTTGTAACCCAGCATGATAATATAAATGCAATCACTTTTTCTGATTATTCTCTTGAGTTGTGGCATAATAGGCTAGGACATGTTTATTGTAAAAGGATTAACAGAATGTCTAGTCTAGGAATTATCTCCGAGTGTGGGGGTAAGGTAGAGAAATACGAAGTATGTGCTCAGACGAAGATCACAAGAAAACCCTTTCACATGGTCCATCGAAGCACAGATCTTCTGGAGTTGGTTCACTCAGATATCTGTGACTTCTAACAATTCTCTACAAAGGCCGGGATGAAGTATTTCATTACTTTCATCGATGACTTCTCAAAGTATGCTTTCGTCTACTTGCTCAAGTCTAAAGACGAAACATTCAAGAAGTTTAAGGAGTTCAGGGCCGAGGCTGAGCGGCAAACGGGACAACAACTCAAGAGGTTAAGGAGTGATCGAGGCGGGGAGTATCGGTCTCATGAATTCTTATCATTCTGCAAAGAACATGGAATCATCAATGAGACAACGGCTCCGTACTCTCCTCAATCCAATGGAGTAGCAGAAAGGAAGAACAGAACGTTGACAGAGATAATGAACTTTATGCTGTTGACTGTGGGTCTTCCAAAGTGTTACTGGAGAGAAGCTGTACTAACGGCAACATTCATTCTGAACAGAGTGCCATATGCAACTTCCGACATAACTCCTCATGAACTCTGGTTCAAAGTCAGACCTAACTTGAATGTCATTCGAGTGTGGGGGTGTCTGGCTTATGTGAAGCTCCCGGATCTGAAGATTCAGAAGATGGGGATAAGGACTACGAAGGCGATTTTCTTGGGGTATGCCGAGAAGAGTGATGCTCGAAGATTCCTTGATATCGAGTCAAACCATATCATCGAATCTCGCGATGCTGAATACTTTGAAGACAAGTTTGCAAAATACAAGAATATTGTTCTCGCGGATCTTCTGGAGAATAATAAGGTTACAAAGTAGACAAAAGTCTTTAATGAACCAGTAGTCCAAGATGAAGCTGTCGTCAAGGAGACACCAGCTGAACCAGAACTCGCTGAGCCGTCAACTAAGCGAACGAGGAGGCCGAAAGTCTTCGGAGATGACTTCGTCACCTATCACGTGGAAGCAGATCCGCTTACCTATGATGAGGCGATAAAGACCAGAGTATTCTGGAAGGAGGCGATAGACAACGAGATTGACTCAATCACCTCCAACAACACATGGGTATTGGTTGAACTGCCAGAAGAAGCAAGACCCATCGGATGTAAATGGATCTTCAAGAAGAAGATGAAAACAGATGGAACCATTGACAAGTTCAAGGCCAGGCTAGCGGCCAAGAGGTTTGCTCAGAAGCAGGGGATCGATTACTTTGACACTTATGCGCCAGTAGCTCGGATGACAACCATCAGATTGTTAATTGCTCTAGCAGCAATACACAAGTTGGTAATACATCAGATGGATATAAAAATGGCATTCCTTAATGGCGAGCTGACCGAAGAGATCTACATGCAACAACCAGAAGGTTTTGTCGTCAGAGGTCTGGAAGACAACGTCTGCAAGTTGATGAAGTCTCTGTATGGTTTGAAACAAGCTCCTAAAATGTGGCATGAGAAGTTTGACAAGGTGATAAGGTCAAATGGCTATAGGATCAGTAAAACAGGCAAGTGTGTCTATACAAAGTTTGCTGACGGAAGAGGAGTAATCGTATGTCTTTACGTGGACGACATGCTAATCCTAGGTACGGATTTAAGCTGCGTCACAGAGACAAAGAAATTTCTCTCGACCAAGTTCAGTATGAAGGACTTGGGGGATGCCGACATAATCTTGGGGCTCAAGATCATCCGGACAGGCACTGGAATAGCGCTGTCACAATCTCATTATATTTAGAAGATGCTCACTCGCTACAGGTATCAAGATCTTCCTTTTATTGATACACCGTACTGGAGCGATCAGAAGCTGGAGCCAAATTCGAGGAAAAGCGTCAGGCAGTTGGAGTACGCTAGCGTCATCGGAAGCTTGATGTACGCTACTACTGCCACAAGGCCTGACATAGCTTTTGCAGTGGGAATGCTGAGTCGGTTCACTAGCAATCCAGGCGTTGAGCACTGGAAAGCTGTGAAGCGTGTTTTGAGATATCTTAAGAAAACTCAAACATATGTACTTTTCTACAGCGGAGATCCGTCAGTAGTGGAAGGCTTCAGTGATGCTAGCTGGTATTCAGATATGGAGAACGAGTATTCCACAGGTGGATTCGTATTCGCCATGGACGAAGCTGCTATATCGTGAAAGTCGAAGAAGCAGACTATGTTGTCTCGCTCCTCCATAGAATCTGAATTCTTTGCATTGGATGCTGCTGTAGATGAAGCAGAGTGGCTTCGGGAGCTCATGTATGATCTTTCGGTAGTTGGAGCTCAGATATCGGCAATACCGATATATTGTGACAACCAGGCGGCAGCAGCAGTGGCATCAAATGAACTCTTCAACGGGAAGAAGAGAACGGTACGGTTGAAGCACAGAGCAGTACACGATCTTATCAAGAGAGGTGTTATTACAGTGATTGATGTTCGGAGTCAGGAGAACCTGGCGGATCCGTTCACCAAGGGCCTCAAGCGCCAGTTGGTCGATGACATAGCTTGTAAAATGGGCTTGAAGGCATTCTGATAGTGTGTCTTTGTAATCCTACCATAAAGTTTTATGCTATTAGTTCAAAGAGAAATCTACTAGGCATCTAACTTTTGGTTCAAAGGAGGATCACTGACTGGGAAACTATCAGGTAACAGTGGGTACTTGTTCTCTGGAACATGGAAGGGATACGGACCCATAACCACTGTTGTCTACTACGTATTTTCTGCAAAAAAAACAGATCCTGTGGAAGGTTGGCTTAAACGCCTTAATGAGTTCTCAGGCAGAGTGAATGCCTGGTGTGCTTTACAGGAAGCACGGTAGTACAGCACTACAAGGAGTGAAACTCCATGCTACAGTAGGGTGACTCCACCATGAGGTTCCCAAGTAAGGGTAATGCCTCGGTTTTGCAAGCCAAGTCATAGCGGCGTAGTACCGCAAATAGGCAGGTAGCCTAATATTGTATGACGTAATTAAAGAGTTGTAGACAGCACTACAAAGGGGAGGATGGCCCCATGTTACAGTGGCACGACACTACGATGAGGTACCCAAGTAGGGGTAAAGCCTTGGCATTGCAAGCCATGTCGTTGCGGCCGTAACACCGCAAGGAAGCCTTAGGCTTCATGCTGAGTAGATTGGCACTACAAAGAGGCTGAGACCTCATGCTACAGTAGTTTGACACTACGATGAGGTTCCCAGGTAGGGGTAATACCTCGGCTTCAGGCCATGTCATAGCGGCGTAGCACCGTAAGGAAGCGCAAGGCTTCATGCCATATCTCGTTAATAAAGAACTCAGCCTATAGTGTATGGAAAGAGATATCAGGCCGTCTCTTGAGGGTAAGCTTGTAGATGACCAAAATTATACACTGAAACCAGGCTGGCACAAGGCCTTCAATGTGTAGCCAGAAGCACAGTTGATGTCATTATGTGAGTAGGAAGAATTGCAGTTATGGTGCAGAATTAAAGGCTTAGTCCATTCTTGTATCATGCTGTTATTTAACCTATGCGGTAAGATTCAAGTCGCAGTGACAATCTCTCCTAATGCATGATCGGCAGTCACTGTGGGGAACGCTCAACCCATATATTGAGATATGTGGAGGATTAGTTGGTGTTTTTGCCTTTGGACTAGAAAAGATAGTCCCACATCGGCTACACCAAATGGTGAGTATCTCAATATAATGCATTGCTTGTGTTGAGAGTGTGCACATGAGGTAGTAGTGGGGCACAAGTTTGTGCCACGTGGAAGTATTTTCCTAGAAGGAAAAAGGATTAAATCCAACAAGGATGCAAGTTAATTTTTGTTGTACGGACTCGGACTCGGACACGGACTCCAGGATGTCTCGTACATGCACGGGAGTGTTCGAAGGGTAGGCAGTGGACTGGCACACTTCTATACTGATTGTGCGATGATCTAAATATCAAACTCTATTTTTGAGTATTGGTATTTTAGTCCCACATCGGATAGGAGAAGAGGTGAAGTCTCAACTCTACTCTATAAATAGAGCCCCTTGGCCTCCTTTGAAAGATGTACCAAGAAGAGAGTTGAGGGAGTCTGTTAAGTCCAGGAAGCCCGTTCAAGTCTCAAATATTGACTTATCGAGCGTTCCAGAAGTTCTTCGTGAACTTGCTGGTTCCTGGAAGCTGTTCGTGCTCGTGTGTGGCGAATAAAGCTTTGAGCAACAGTGATCATTCACCCCAGCAGAAGAATTATCCACCTTTCGCCTGTCACTTTCTTTGTTGGTTCTATTAGGATTCTATTAACGCACCTTCGGTGAAGTGTTTACGTTGATATTATCAGAATTCTGTTTGTGCACCTTCTGTGAAGGGTAGCACTTGTGGAATTTTATTACGTACCTTCTGTGAAGTGTTAGTTCTGTGCACCTTCTGTGAAGTGTAGCACTAATTAAGTTTCTATTACGTACCTTCTGTGAAGTGTTACGTAATAACGATTGTTTGTACAATTGTTACGATATTTCAAATTTTCCATCGAAAAATTGTGCCCCGGCAATAACAAGAATTGGCATCTCATAGTAAAAAAAGGAATTTATCTTCCAGCAGCATGTTATACATTATCGAGGCAAAAAAAAAAAGAATGGTGTATGAAACTTTGCGTGACCTTAAGGTCCCAGGTGGCTACTCTTCGAATATTAGAACTAATGTCTCCATGGAAGATCTAAAGTTATATGGTCTCAAGTCCCATGATTTCTATAGTCCTAATGCAACAACTACTCCTGTTGCAATATGTAGTGTGTTGCCAAAGCATGTGAGATATGCTATTATAACGAGTATGTTTCTTCTTCAATGCCCTTTGTGCTAAAGTCGTGAATTTACATAAATTGCAAGATATATAGGATAATCTTGTGGTCATATTGTGCTTATTGGAAAAATATTTTCCACCATCATTCTTTGACATAATGGTACATCTAATGGTGCACCTTGTCAGAGAGGTTGAACTTGCGGGTCCAATTTTCTTTCGATGGATGTACCCACCAGAGAGGTTGGTATATTCTAAACTTTGAATTCTTTATGTAGTAACATGATTGATATTTGCATAGTTTTTTATCTTTATATGTTGTATATTACAGGTATATGGGTGTCATAAATGGTTATGTGAGAAATAAGAATCATCCTGAAGGGTGTATTGCACAATGATATATCGTAGAGGAAGCCATTGACTTTTGTTCAGAATTTCTAGTAGATCAGGATGCCATTGGAGTTCCTGCTATAAAGAATAAGAAAAAAACCTATATGCAAAGGGACTATCTGTGAAGTTGACCTCTTGTCTTTGGACCAAGCACATCTTTATGTGTTTGTACAACACAAATGATGTTCAACCTTATATCGAGTAAGATGTCTATATTCTTTGATACCTTTTTTAATTATTTTGCTTTTTACTTAACGACATTCTATTCGTTACTTGGTAGGGAGCATGAGTCTTACTTGAAAAAGCTGCACCATCGTAGAGTAAAAAGTGCAAAGTGGCTAGAAGATGAGCACAACCGCACTTTTATTAAGTGGTTACGGTCAAGGGTACTTACTATTCTAATATATTTTATGTTCTACTTATCATAATAAATGATATACTAAACATAAAAAAATGCCAGGTTGAGGCCGAGCAAGAAAACCCAAATAACAATGTTTCTGATGTCTTAAAATGGATAGCTCAAGGGCCTCGACATAATGTGATGAAGTTCTCGGGTTATGCAATTAATGAGATTTGTTATCATACGAAAGATCGTGATGACATACGAGTCAATCAAAACAACGGAGTGACTATAGTGGCAAAGACTTTGCAAGTTGCTAGCGCAAAGGACAACAATCCTATTCTCTCAGATATAGCTTTTTACGGTGTTATTAAAGATTTAGTTGCTTGACTATTACACTTTTCGCATTCCCGTCTTCAAGTGTGATTGGGTTGATAGCAGAAATAGTGTTAAGGTCGATGAACTTAGTTTCACATTAGTCAGCTTGGTAAAGTTGGCCGTAGGTCTGACTCTTTTATTTTGGCCTCTCAAGTAAAACAAGTATTTTATGTGCTGATCAACTGGATGATAAGTGGTCAATCGTTTTATCAACTCGTCAAAGGAATTATTATAATGAAGACAATGACACAAGGTCATCGATTGTCTTGATACAACTAAATTTTTAATAAAGTACCAGATATTGATTCCTTTGACATTGTTGATGAAGCGCCCTCAACTTATTTACGTGAAGATTGTGAGAGAACTTGGATTAAAAAGTCCAAATCTTATGTTTGACAAAATTACTTATTGCAACCTTTTTGTTTGAATGGTTGAACATTATGAACTGTTAATTTATTCCATGTGGTGGCTGAACATTATTGTTTTAATGGATGAACATTATGAACTGTTAACATAATGAACTGTTAAAATTATTCGTTTTCGTTCGACTTAAATGTTTTTTTCCTGCTCGAGCTGGTATGTTACAAGAAGTAGGCTTTATGGTATTCTTGCATATTTTGAATCTGTCCCCGATTTGTTATATACTGGAGCTGTATTTGATTCCACATTGTGATAGGAGTTAGATAAATGATTGGAAGTCATTTCAGATTTTTAGTTAAGCTATGTTATTGCATGCCTGTACCTAGATATATAGTTTTGATTTTAGATGATGGGCTTGACTGGAAATTATATTAAAAAAGTGCTACAGTTACTACTGCAGTTACTTATATGGTAAAAAAAGTTCTGCAATTACTGCTGCAGTTAAGCTAAAAAGAGTACATGGCTTTATACATATTTACTGATCATATGCAAATTATTCAAACTTTGATGTTGTAGATTAATATGAAACTAAGAATTTATTGCTGAATAGTTTAGTCAAGATCAGCATTACTCACAAGCCAATTCAAGCTACATATTTGAGAAAAGAGTTAGTCTGCATGGCTTTGTTTGCTTCTTTATTGCTTGCTTCTTTATTTATTGACTTATTTAGAATAAATTATGCATATTTTCCATTGGCTAATGTTCTTCTTTCTTGTTGTCTCTCTTCAGCTAGTGCAAAGGCATGGACTCTTCGAATGTGTCTGGTTCATAAAAAAATGTGGCCCTAAAAATGGTAGAGGGCCAGCAAAGTCGAAAAAAGTAGCAAAACCAAAGATAATGAAGACATGCTAAAGATCTTTTATCATGATGTAGGGCAACCAATTGGCGAGGGGAAAAATGATTTGGCAACTTATTACGGCATCACGGTGAAGTCCCTAGTAAAAAAATACTTATCCGTCTTGGCATAAAGTACCGGAGACAATTAAGAAGAACTTGTGGAGTGCTATCCAGGTAAAACATATCTTTGTAAGCAGTTAGCTTTTGTAGAGATTCACGTATATGCATATAATGATTCAATATATGTGTGTGGGTGTCATATTAGTGCCAAGGATTTATGTTCAGTTAGTAATGTATCAGTATTTTGAGTGTCTTGTGTTAGGATTTAGTATTGTTCATGTAATATGGTTGTGTGGTGTCCTATAGGCAGCAACACTTTGGAAGCAACACTTTGTCTATTGGGGTTATAACCAATTGGCCATTCCATTTTGGCAATAGGCTTGTGATTAGCAGAGGCCACTAGGCAATAGTCTACCTTAGCAGCATAGCCCTTGCTCTTGCCTTGCATTGCTTGCAATGCAATACAGTAGCAGCAGGGCAATATTTGGTTGCATTTGCAAGCATTTAGTTGTAGTAGCAAGTTGTATTCATATTACTTCAGTCAAATTAATGCTTCTGATTTTGGTGTAGGACAAATTTAATTTGGATCCAAATAGTAAGACTTTTGTGTTAGCATGCATGGCTCGCAGTTAGAGGGCATTCAAAGGACAACTCACCAAACGTTGGATTTATGCGAATGAGGGGAAACCTTTGCTTCTCAAGCATCCTCCACCAAAATATAACAGGTTCATAAACCAATCTGTGTGGGAGAAATTCGTCAAAAGTAGACTCTCTACAAATTTTAAAGTAAACAAGTAAAATATATTTCTTTATGCATAAAAAGGATAAGTAGGTTCTGATTATATGAACCCTCTTCCGATATTTATCTTCATGTCATGTAATCATAAGGAAATGAGCAAGGTACAAAGTGAACGGAGAGCCAAGAACAAGTTTAACATTGTTTAAGCAAGAAGGGATATGCTGGTCTTAGAGAAGAGACGGTAAATATAATATATATTTCAGTTAACGTGGCTTTATGCATTACCAAATATTAACAAGGTTTTATCTTTTAAAACAGAAACAACGATTGGGAAAAAAATACATAGAAGACCGAAGTTTCTCGTGGACCCAAGCACGAGTTAAGAAGGATGGTACGTTTAATGATGATGATACCAAAAAAGTGGCTACAAAGTGGTGCGTATATGTTGTCCAATAAATCTGAATTTATAAAATACATTCATGTTTCACAATTTATAAAATTTTGTTGTTACTTGTCAATTTTATAGGAGGCATACATCAAACAGAAATAAGAAGGGACTTTGTCGACTGAAGGGACGTTCGATATTTTGACCTTGGCATTGGGCACTCTGAACATGCGGGGCGCTTCGGGGTTTGGGGTTAGGACCGACCTGACGACATATTTTAAGGTTCCAAAACGAGGAATTAAAAGGCAAAATGAATTACTTAAGTCCCAGTTGGAAGTAGAAAAAAACCAAGAATTGGAGGCGATGTTGAAGAAATTCAAGCCAAAGGTGATTCACAACTATCTGAGAAGGTTGCTTCCAATACCAAAGCAAGTTCCAACAAGAATTATAGGAAGTCTCCGAGGAGTGAACAAGGGTCAGATGGAATTAAGAGTCTGTCACCTAGTTCTAAGGTAATGCTTGTTACAAATTAGATTTAATCATTATATGCTTATTCTAACATGCTTTCTATCTTCTATCTTCTATACATAGTTGAAACAAAGCAGTCCGTTAAGAAGAAACATGTATCAAGTCCGTTAAGGAAGAAACATTTATCACGCCCTGCATTGCACATTGGCACAGTAAGCATATATTAAATAATGTAAGTTGAAGATTTTACAAGGAATGATGCCGATAATTTTAGTATAATTGATACGTTCAAAGACATGGTGGTAGAAACAATGGATGACATCAATACGTCAAAATCCTGTTAAAAAAAGGGATGTTCGAAGTTGATATATTTTGTTATCTTTCCAAAAGGCTTTGCTGGAATTATGTTCGATGGGTTGGCTAGATGGCACCTGTTAAAGTGAGAAATTTTGTATTACTTAATAAAGATTGACACCATATTTATGTACTATTTTCTTTGTTTTGCTTTAGGTGTTTATATGACAAGTTTATAAGCTCTCGGGAAGTTGTGATATTATTCACTCCTTTTGCCATTAGTAAAGCATCAGGGAATGAAATATCTAATTTGTTTAGAGAGAGACTCCAAACTACAAATCGGAACCAACTATGTTTGATTCCATTCTATTTCAAGCAATAAGAAGACTTAGTCACTAGCCACATTTTACTTTATTATTCAACTATGTTTGTTTCCATTCAATTATAGGGTGCATTGGGTTTTGATTGTGATCGACCTTTCTACCTTTGTTGTTTATTTATTGGACTCGCTGAATTTCAAGCCTAGAGGAAACATTCAGTTGCACATATTTACCTGAGTGACATCTTCATTCTGAATTCATTTATTATTATCTGTTTATTCTGATATTCATATAAACTTATTTTCTATTAGTGGGCTTAAAACATCTTATATTATGGAAAAGATCAATGCAGAAGCCAACATGGAAAACTCCCAAGGTAATCAAAATGATATAGGACTTAATAGCTATATACATCGATGTGATATTTTTTGCTATTAAATAAGCAAGCAGGGGGTTTTGAATATGGGAATTTTGTAATGAAGTTCTTCAGGGAACTTATGAAGGACTGTTGTGCCGTTCAAGACAAAGGTAATTATTTATGAATTTAATCCTTAATTAATATTTTATAATTATAGAAATGTAACCATTTTTTTCTAACCGTTCAGTTAAAACAGTTGGCTGAAAAACCAACCACAAGGGAGGAAATAGATGAAGTCTGATGCGAACTCATCGAATTTATTGCCTCTCATATGACTACATGAGAGTTGAGGTACTTCTTACTTGTAGATGGATACCCTTTCTTTAAAAGACTACTCATTGTGCTATCTGCTTTTAAAAGAGGCGATGATGATTCTTGCAGATTGCTAATTTTCATTTAAGTTGTACTTATTTATTGGGTTTTGGCTTTCTTTTTCTGTCTTCTGCTGGCGTGGTGGCTAAGTTGCAGCCAGTTTGGTAAGATGTACGTGATTTCAAAATCCACATTCTGATGTAATCTTTCTTTATTTCATTCTTTTTAACATAAATATCTATAAAAATGGGATAATGATAACAATGAGAATTCTCATTGAGTGAACTCTACCATCTTGTGATGGCGCGACATATCCCTGGAGACATTTGTCGATCTAAGCCTCTTATCAATTATTCTTTCTTTTGTTGATCCGAGCCTCCTAAATCGTGGATAAAAACGGAATTCATTGCTTGCATATTACTTTCCCTACATTTAATTACGGTCCACACTCCTTAGCTTACTGCAAATCCTGTCCAGCCCATTACCTGTTCAAATACCCAAATGTATCTTGCATGCTTTCAGTTTGAATTGCCTGTATACTTGGTATAAGTGAAGTATAAGTTGATACTTTCCTGTTCTGCTTAGTAGTTAGGTAACAATGTGGACGTTTCACATGACCAATTGGCCTATTTCTAGTAAGCCTTGGTCATTTGGCCATCGAGCAAGCATGACATAGCCTAGGTCTGTTCAGGCCTGTGTTTGGCTCTTACTATATACTGGAGGTGGCCTGTGGTTCAGAGTCTAAGTGCATGTGGCATGGAGGAATTTGTTGGATTTAAGTGTCCAGCAGTATGAGTGTTAGAGGGATAATTGGAGTTTCGGTGGTTTAGAGTTTGTGAGTCTAAGTGCAGGTGGTCAGTACTTGGTTTCTGCTTTTACTACATACTGCTGCTTATGCTTTTTGATATGTGCATCTGTTTTTAAAAGAGGCGATGATGTTTCTTGCAGATTGCTAATTTCCATTTAAGTTGTACTTATTTATTGGGATTTTGGCTTTCTTTTTCCTGTCTTACGCTGGCATGGTGGCTAAGCTGCAGCCAGTTTGGTAAGATGTACATGATTTCAAAATCCACATTTTGATGGAATCTCTCTTTATTTTATTCTTTTTTTATCAAAAATATATATAAAAATAGGATAATGATAATAATGAGAATTCTCATTGAGTGAATCTCTACCATCTTGTGATGGCGCACATGTCCCTGGAGACGTTTGTTGATCTGAGCCTCTTATCAATTATTTCTTTCTTTTGTCGATCCGAGCCTCCTAAATCGTGGATAAAAATGGAATTTATTTCCTGCATATTACTTCCCTGTATTTATGGTCCACACTCCTTAGCTTACTACAAATCCTCCAGCCCATTACTTGTTCAAATACCCAAATGTATCATGCATGCTTTCAGTTTGAATTGCCTGCATACTTGGTATCAGTGAAGTATAAGTTGATACTTTCCTGTTCTGCCTAGTAGTTAGGTAAAAATGTGGACGTTTCATATGACCAATTGTCCTATTTCTTGTAAGCCTTGGTCATTTGGCCATCGAACAAGCATGACATGATAAGGACATAGCCTAGGTCTGTTCAGGCCTGTGTTTGGCTCTTACTATATACTAGAGGTGGCCTATGGTTCAGAGTCTAAGTACATGTGGCCTGGAGGAATTTGTTGGATTTAAGTGTCCAGCAGTATGAGTGTTAGTGGGATAACTGAAGGTGGCCGGTGGTTTAGAGTTTGTGAGTCTAAGTGCAGGTGGTCAGTACTTGGTTTGTGCTCTACTACATACTGCTGCTTATGTTTCATTTTGATATGTGTTATCTGTTTTTAAAAGAGACGATGATGATTCTTGCAGATTGCTAATTTCTATTTAAGTTGTACTTATTTATTGGGTTTTTGGCTTTCTTTTTCTGTCTTCTGCTGGCATGGTGGCTAAGCTGCAGCCAGTTTGGTAAGATGTACATGATTTCAAAATCCACATTCTGATGGAATCTCTCTTTATTTCATTCATTTTTATCAAAAATATCTATAAAAATGGGATAATGACAACAATGAGAATTCTCATTGAGTGAATCTCTACCATCTTGTGATGGTGCGACATATTCCTGGAGACGTTTGTCGATCTGAGCCTCTTTAAAGGCACATTATTAATTTGTGCATATAACTGCTGCTGCTACATATAACTGCTGGATTATGTTCTAGTTATCTTCATTTTATTAATTTGTACATATAACTGCTGCTGTCTGATTATGCATCTGCAGATGGTATAAAGGGTTTCACTTTGATTTTTTTGGGTGGGATAACTGAAATTTTTGGTCTTTAGCCAACACAGTTTGGTCAGGTATCAGATTCATCTGATTTTAACTTTCAAGTATCTTATTTGTACCTTTATTTATTTGTTGGTTGTAGAATCGTGATTCTCAAGTTGCTCCTGTCGACCGTCTTTTGAAGGAGTCCTTTGTTTTACTGAATACAGAAGAAATGTTTTGATGCTGGAAAGGGAATTGTTTTTGAAATATATAGTTAAGATGACGATATGTTAAGCAAAGGCTGAAAAAGAGATAGATATATGTAATTAAGATGGTACAATATTTGGAACTGGAAAATATGAATGAAATTTTAGATGTTATAGTATTCTGGAAATTTTGGATGTTCTGGAAATTTTGGATGTCATTGCTTTTATAACGTATTGATTTATAACTTTTCTATATGGCTAAAACCGTTATGTATATATGTCCTCTACATGAAGTTTTATGACTTCTTTCTTTGCTAAATCGTTTACAAAACGTTATGAATTATGTCAGTTATCACGTTTTTTTATACATAATGGGACTTTAATGTCGGTTGAATATTTGATTGTTATTATAATCATGTCTTTAATGTCGGCTTATAAAATTTTGTTATATATACTACAACTATTTATATCGATTCCAAACAGAAAATGTCATATAAGTTATACCTATTCATAGGTTATTATATACATTTATAACACCCATTTTCATCAGTTGTCCATGTAAAAAACTGTCATAAAATGTCATATATGACGGTTTTTACCCGACATAAAATGATATTTTTCTTGTAGTGATTTCTCACTTTCTTTGAACTGTAATCATGCTTGGCATATCCTTGCTCTATTCTTGTCCATTATTGATATCACATGTACATATCCTTCAAGGATACCCCACCATCTTATCTATTTCTTTCAAGAATTTTATTGCTCTATCTTCTTCAAAGGTTTAGGTAGTATGTCGGCATCAGATCCGCCTGCACAGAGTCAGGTACCATTACCATCTTAGTATCTGTTGGCAGCTAAGTTCACTTCACTCCAGTCAGTTCCGCAATCAAAATCAGCCGATCCCATGTTCAGCATCTCCTTTCGACGCGATCTCAACAGTTTTAATGTCAGCATTCGATGCAGTTTGCCCAGGTTCAGTAAGTCAGATAAAATCAGCAGTTGGGCAGAGTAGCCCAATACATGGGCAGAGAGTTTGTTATCATATAACAGATGTTGGCTGAGGGTAGTCAGATTGTTGGTAAGCTTCTGAGGTGTTCCTTCAGTCATTAACATTCTTGGGTTCTGTCGACGGCCTTGTATTTCCACTTATACCCGGAATACGATAGTCGACTTGACATATTCGATGAGTGAAGGCGAGTTTCTTATACCACCCTTCTACCTCCATATCTCGTGATATGCGGTATCTATCATGTATCCCAACTATGAAGGTGCGTCCTGTGTTAGAGTCATGTCTTCGACTGAGTCGTTGGTACAGACTTACTTCGAGACTTGACCCTTTCCACTTGGTGAGTCAGCGTAGGCAGGCGAAGGTGAATCCCTACTCAACTGATTCAGGGTTATATTATTCTATATGCCTCATAATTCTCTTCTTTTCTTGTATTATATATGCATGTACTTATTATTTTTTTGCATTTATTTTAATTCTGTATCTCAATTATCACTTGTACACGGGATGTTTTCTTTCAATGAGTTATGATTTTACATTGTTATAGCATGCGTATTTTTTCTCGACTGGTTTAGGAAATTTCGAGGGCAAAATTTTTCTAAGTTGTGGAGAGTTGTGAGACTCGTCTCACAGTATTAGTATTTATACGGATACGTATTTTATATTGTATTTCGTATTTTCTTGGTTTTTGAAACGCTTTAAAATTTTCTAAAATTGTAGATTTTATTCTTGATCGGTATACCGACAGTGTACCGGTGTATACCGACGGCATACTGCCCTGACAGACTTTCCAATTTTAGATTTTTTGATTTTCAGATATTTTCGTGAATAGTGTTTCCGATATTTTCGTGAATAATATTTGGATATTTTGATGAATAGTATTTAGATATTTTCGTAAATAGTATAGATGCACCATATTATCCAATGGATACTTGGTTTTCTTTGGATGGCCATGATTGACTTAGATTGCGACATGGATTACGATCTAATGGTCACGATTAATTCACCCATTCTATATATACCCTCTCACTTTCTCTCTCCTCTCTCTTTTAATTTCTTCTTCATTTTCTCTTCACTCTCCTTCCTCTTCCTCAATCTTGGGAATGCATGGCCTTGAGGCCTAGAGTATGGTTTCAGAACCTTCTTGGTGGTGGAGTGGAAGATTAGGGTTGGTTGCTAAAACCTAGACAAGTACATCTTGCTCAAAATTGATATGACCAGGTTGTATTTTTGGTTTTCCATAGAAATTAAAATTTTATTGTTATATAATATACTTCTCTAAATTGTTAACATTTAATATATAGCATTTTTAGTTTTGATCAATGGTATTGCGTAGATCTGAGTTTGTAGATAATATTTTTGAGTATTTTGAGGTATTCATCTTTCAATTTTCAAGATCAGTAAAATCTAATGATTCCATGTTGTAGGAAATTCAATTCTATGCAATTTTGACTTTTAGAAATCCGAATTCCTATTTAAAACAAAGTTTTTATGGCCGAAATAAGTTTTGAGTTTTTAAAAATCAACTTTCTGTGATGGTTCGAAAAATACACGGAAATTTGTCGAAAAATCTGAACTTGCTCCATAAAACTTGCTGTGACACTTCGAAAAATTCGTCGATAATCTGCAGTAATCCGGCGGATGATCCGGTTAGTCTATTTTTGTCTATTTTTGCCCACTTTTGCCCATTTTTGTCCGTTTTTGATATTTTCTTCAATTGTAATGAACTCTTAAAATGATTAGATGACCTTGTATAGTTAGAGAATGATTATACACCTATATATACTTGACACTGATATATGTACATAAATTGTTTTATGCTATGTACTTATCTTTTATTGATTTTTCCTACATACCATGATATAGTTCCTATTTGATTTTCTGATCTGTCACAATATGTTTTCTTATTAATTTTCCCCTACATGTCATGATATGTATTGTCATACCTTTGTAGATTTTATTGTCCAGTACATTTATTGTCTAGCATTGATACTGCCTATCATGACATACTCATGATTAACGTATATGTCCAAATCATTTTTGGCTCGTAGTAGCGCACTCCCGTACTGATTTTCTGATTGACTTCTAGATTGAGATTGAATGCATGTTCTTTATTGACATCGTGGATTTAACTTGTTATATGTCTAATCTAATTTCATCTTGGCAATGGACAATCGAGTGTGAGTATTGTCTATTCTATCGCGTTTATTGAGAACATTTGCCAGAGATATCTCGCAAATGACTTGTACCCATGGCTCGTCATTATAGGACGATTCTTGAGTGTCTACGACTTGAGAATTAAAATGAAGCTTATAGGTAATTGACTAGTAAACTAATATAGATCACTGGGATGGGAGGACACTTCATGCTACCGTGACTCGGGTCGTTATGGGCCCCCACAGTGGCAGGGATAATCCCCGATTGGCATGGGCCCCTGACCTTTATTGATTGAGTAGATGTTTATCTACTATTGATATGTTTTTGAGTAGATGTTTATCTACTATTGATATTTTGTTTGAGTAGATGTTGTTTATCTACTATTGATAGAGATTATTGATTGGTTGTATTTCTTTTCTTTCTATCGTCGTCGTCCCTTGGCCACCCAAGTTACTGCAGCATAGGTGGTAGTGAAGTTCCTCAACTTGCATTCCAGTAATTAGATTTGTGACAACCCTACTTAGTTAATGATAGGAAGCCGTAGACATTGATTGCCCGTACACTTTTGGTTGTGCGTTACTCTATATGTTCCTTGTGTCGGTTAGTGGCCAGAGGCTAAGTTTTGCTAGGAAAAAGATCTGCAACCCCGGTACTTGTTTAGTTTAAGGGTTATGGCTGCGACTTCGAGTAGTTCCTAAGTCCCTTGTTGCTCATCGTCTTATCCTTCTCTATTGCTATATTGTTTAGTATTTTCATTCAGTCATTTTTATTTTTGAGATACGTGCATTTGTACCGCACTAGTCTTGACCCATATTTATTTATTTATGTCATTATGTTCTTGTGTTGTTATTGGTCTTTGTCGTTCACCTCGAGCTTTCTTGTGGTACTTGCTATTTGGGGTCTGACCCTACTGGTTTTGTATGGCCAGGTTCTATAGTTCATCTCGAGGATCTACCATCGTCTTCTCCGATTGTTCGTACTCAGAGGACCGACATGGATTAGCGAGTGGGTTACCTTTATCTCCCACTCCAGTTTTCTACTTTTATCTGGTGGTGTTTAGCGAAGGGCATATGTTAGTCCTTGTATCTTGGTTTTATTCCCTTCGTCTATAGACGACATGGATGTATATTCTAGACTGCATCTAGTTGTAAATTTATGTACCTTTTATATCAATTGATATATCTTTTTACTATGTCAGCTCTCATGATTATGATATATTTGTGTTTGGGACGCCTTACCCATCTCATATGTGATTTACCCTTTATTGTTTCTTGTGTTTTTGGATTGAGATAGGATTTGTTCAACCATAGGAGTCGTCAATGGCATGCCAGAATTCTTCCACTTATCATCTATACAACCGTGATCTTATATTGGGTACTGGCGTACTCTGGTATATGTAGCCGGCTTTGTTTTACCTCCGTTCTCCAGTATTTTAGTTCTGGGGCGTGACACGTGTTGAGGCGTCAGAGCTCGGACTTGCAACATGAAGATGTTCGGCCAAGGATGCTACCTGGATATGAAAGACATGATGTATGAACCTCGAGATCCTTTATGAGCTAGATAGATCACGAGTGTTGTAAGTCAATCTGGCATATTCATTACGTCTATTGAGATCCTTTGTAATCGCTTCATTATTAATAAAGAGACTATTTCATATACTCTGCTTTAACTTCAATATGACTCAGTATCTATAGTTACAAATGTTATGAATTGAGATAACAATCTAAGATTTATCTTCTTGCCTTTTACAAGTATAATTCCAAACTCGTATAGCATCACGCCCAGCGAGAACGATCTATTCGCAGAAATCGATCGAGGATGAATGATTTTACGGGTCAGGGCGTGATAGTACGGATCAGACATAGTGTTCAGGAGAAAGGTTTTTAGATTGTTTTCGATATAAACGTATCCTCGAGGTCGAACCAGGGGACACAAAGAAGATGGTTTTCTGTTGTGTGTGGTATAGGGATGTTGTGTCATGTCGACACAAAAATTGTATGGTGGACTTGTAACAAAAAATATGGAATAAAATAAAAACACTCGGGGTCGTATCTGACACGGCTGATACGGAATTGGTTTGGACACGAACATAATCAGGACACAGAAAATTGGGTTTTGGGTTTATAACAAAATGGGTTTGGGCTTTGGGTTGGTGGGCTTGAAAAGTGATTGAGAATGAATTTCAGTAGAAAATAGGGTATTTAATGAAATAATTAGTGTAGCACCAAGTTTCTAATATGGGGTAATTTTGAAAATTTATAATTATAATCATTTAATAATGATATTTAAACCATGTTATGGGTTTTGGTATTTTTAGTTAATTTTAAACTATTTAAAACCACGACTTGTGATTTTGATGATTGACTAGTGTAACCCTAGAGTTTGGCTGAGCCTAGAGACTAACCATGACCAAGGGAGCCTAGTCATGTGATTAGGATGACTAATTACAACCTTTTAGCCTAAGGGTATTTTGGTCATTTTGACAATTTTGTGAAATTGTAATTATATTAATAAAATGTGTGCTAGTTAATTATTGAGACTTAAACTAGAGTTTAGTCTAATCTAGGTTAGCCTTGAGCTTAGAGTATTGATTAGGGTAACCTAGTCATGACATGATTAATAATATCTAGATATTTATAAGTAGGATATTTTCTTCTTAGGATATTTGTGAAAAGAAAGCCTAGAACCAATATGAATGTTTGGATTTGGGTGGAATGATCTTAACCACTCATCTAGACCTAAAACCTAACCCTAATACATCTAATGGCAGCCACAAATGATCCCCCCTTCCTATAAAATATCCTTACTAAACACCTTGCCTCTTTTTACAACTCTTTAGAACCCTAATAGTTCCTCCCCAAATCCTTCCCCAAATATCCAAATTAAGTCCAATTTGATCCTAATCAATTGCATCATCATCCCCAACAGTAGAGGAGACTCGTGGAGGCTTGCTAGCAAGGTTGGAGGACGTTTGGACCATTGCAAATCGAGGAAGACATCGATACTAGGCCCTTTACATTGAGATTCTAACTCTCAATAGGTAAACCTATCTACACCCATTGAAATCATGATTTTTCTTCATAGATGCATTCATTTAGGGTTTCCCTAGGTGTAGCCCAAGTTTGGTAGGATTTCGTGCCGTTCGATACCCGTATCGGACACGTATCGGTATTTTTAATTAGTTGTTCGATGAAATGTTTGTGAGAAATTAATTGTATTAATTTCAAAATATATTTAAACAAAAAAAAGGTTATTATATATTAATAATCCATGTGACTGAGTCGAATTTTAGAAGTGTTTCTGTCCAAAACAGGGTCGGACTCGCAGCACACACTGTCACAGTGTGCCCTGTTGCTCGACACTGATTGCGGACACGACATGCAATGGTTTGACACGAAACTTCATGGACACGTGGCCCTAGTGACTGACATCACACCCACAAAATTTCATACGACCTCGATGTGTGTGCACGAAGAAAATGCGTGCGTACTAATTTTACACGCATTGTACGCACGGGATTTTGCCTACTGATACGCGTGTTGTGTCGCATCCAGACACGTCGTGGACACGTGACGACATGTCCGATGGATAGCCCTATACCTGGACTACGTAT
The DNA here is from genome assembly GCA_029216955.1 of Iris pallida. Classification (NCBI taxonomy): domain Eukaryota; kingdom Viridiplantae; phylum Streptophyta; class Magnoliopsida; order Asparagales; family Iridaceae; genus Iris; species Iris pallida. The sequence continues at coordinate 46,719 of JANAVB010001523.1, forward strand.
GGACACGAGCACGAGACGTGTCGTGGCTCGTGTCGTGTCCACGGGTCACTGTCCTCACCGCACGAGCCTGTGCACCCACTGTTTACTGATATTTATGTTTCTCCTGTTTTGGCACTTTGTGTCCAGCAATGTGGACACTTTGTGTCCAGCAATGTGGACAAGAAATCTTCTCCGTTAGCCATGTACACACGTATCACCTCTGTACACGACTGAGTCTTGGTTTTGATTTGTTTTGGTGTTCGAATGTGGATTTGGGTTTAAAAACTACCATTTTTCCTGATACTCATGAACTGAGCGTAAATTTGTATTTTTATTGTTGTTAATGATTAGTTCAGTTTAACATGTTAATTCACATGTTTAACAGTTCATCCATTTCTGAAATCATGTGCAGATTGTTAGGATTCAAGTATGGAGTTATTTGGGTTTAATTTTGATTAGGAAGATTCAATGTTTAAAAAGGTATTTTTTGAATTCAAATACTAACATACAAACTGGATTTTGATGTTGTCCAAGAAAACTGAGATTGTTCATATCAAGAAAACTGGGTTTGTACCTACATAAGAAAAACCTGAGAAGCTTAACCTGAGACTTCAATCTCAGTTGAAGGTTCATTATGAGCTGAACATGTTAAATATATGTTTCTAGTTTTTCACAGAAAACTGAGATTGAATGCAATAACTGAGTTTTGGGTTCAATTCGAAACAGGAAAAATCTGATTTCAGGTTAATATAAAAAACTGAGATTTGTTTTGGACTAGGCTTGAGTTGCATGTTGATCTAATACTGAATTCTGGGAACCCCCTGTCCTACACACACACATGCACAAAACTGAAAATGAGTTAACTGTCACTTAATCTGAGTTTTTACATTGCCTTCACCCATTGACACATTTGCATTTATCCCAGTTTTCACTAACTGTCACTTGGCACTGATTCACATATACACTAACCTATATAACTGTTCCTATTGATTGACACACCCTCACAGGTTACACACTACATTGATTTGGTTATTCACACACACACACATTCATGCATTTACAATTCCTGAGAACCTAACCCCCTTACAATATTTTCTAAAATCTGAGATTTACACAATATAGGCACACTCTCTACACACACATATATATTCATACACACACACTTGTGGCCCTTCCCTCTCCATATATATGAATATACATATATGTTATAATGTATAATAATATATATCATGAACCTATATGTATTTATACATGTATATATGCAAGTATGTAGGTATGCATGTATGTATGAGTACATGAATGCAATGCATGAAGATATATATGATACAATGTAGGATACAATGTATATAGGCTTGTATGATATGTAAAATAGTAATACAATTATAAATGAGTAATATAGTAGTAAATTATAGGTTTGATAGCTTGTATAGCCTTGTGATAGTGTGTTAGTGCTAGTCTAGGTTTGGTTAGGCCCAAGAGTTGACTTAACCTAGATTAGACTTGATTGGACCAAGTGTGACCTAGTTCGACCTAGACAGTTGACCAAAGTTGACCAAGAGTTGACTTTGACCTAGTTGACTTAGAATCATGTAGTTTGCATTGCAGATTTCCATTATTTCAAATTGAGTACTTAAATAACCTGTTTTACTCTAAATAGGACTCTGTGACACCAGTTCGGACATCTATTCATATCAGTCATTCAGGGTGACAGGTGAGTACATTCTCTGATCATTTCATACTTGTTAGGATTTATATTCTTGCTCTAGATTACTTTACATGATGTTGTCACGTTGTTATCACGGATTGGTACTATATGGATCTTGTTATGCGATGTTATCTCTCTCGGGGTGCATCAGATACAGTTGTCATGTGCTTT
>JANAVB010001524.1:0-47698 GCA_029216955.1 Iris pallida
CTCCATGACTACTGGATTTTCTAGTTATTAGCCTTAGTCGATTTCATATAGGTACCCCTGATCGTGGTATTCAGGGATCCCTATCCTAGACATGATGCAAGACAATACTGATTTTTTTGTACAAACACAATCGCCCACGATGTCCAGATCATTCATACTTGTTATGTCAGGCTAGCGGTCATATCAGTATATCGAGATATATCATGTCAGTTTACTTGTCAAGAGTGTGCCATGGCGGGCCACTATCGTGTTCATGGAACATGTACAAAATTTACCTGGTACAAGCCTTCACAGAGAGTCAGGAAATATAAGCATAAATGTAACATTTTAATACAATAATAATAATAATTTTATTATTATTATTATAATAATAATAATAAAAGAGGACAAGGACTATAGAAGGAGCCAGGCAGCTAAGGGAAAACAAGCTCATGCGCTGCAGGCTCATGCGGCTGGAAAGACGGATGCATGCGGCTGAAGAATACAGGGCACATGCGGCTATAGGGAGTAAGCGCATGCGGCTAGAAACGCGAGCTTATGCGGCTAGAAGGACGCGAGCTTATGCGGCTAGAAGAACGGGTCATATACGGCAGCGGGGGAACAACTCATGCGGCTGTGGAAATCAACGCCATACGGCTCAAGGGAGTTAGGCTTATGCGGCCGATAGAGAACAAGTCATATACGGCAACGGAGAAACAAGCTATGCGGCTGGAAGAAAAATGACTTTATGCGGCAGCGGGATGCGGGCGTTCATGCGGCTGGGAGAATGCGAGTCTATGCGGCTTCGGAAGAGCGGGCTTATGCGGCTAGGAGCAAGCAGGCTCATGCGGCAAGGGTCAATAACGCCATGCGGCTGAGAGTTGCCAAGGCCTTATGCGGCTGAGAGTTGCCAAGGCCTTATGCCAAGTTACGTTTTGATCTTCGTTATCATATAACAACAACAAAATAATATTAATGATAATAATAATTCTAATAACAATTAAAATAGTCCAATAATCGTTTTGATGGATACAACCAGCACACTACTTATCTGGCTCCCGAAGATCATACAAATTTTGTAGAACACTATTTAACAATAATAATACCTATAATCTACCTATAACATTAGTTAGAAAATAATTGTCAATTCCTAAAAATATATACAAATATTTGCATTTACCAAATATGTCTACAAGGTCGTATTTGGTCCCACTACATGCCTACCTGGGCTTAGATATGACTTGGGCTTATTCTGGACAGGTTCAGTTCATCCGGGTCCCCGAAAACTCAATAATAAATTAAATAATAATAAAAACTTCGGTACGGGTTAAGTCGTAACTTGGCTTGGTTTTCCTAGTTAGGACACTCCTATGGCTCGGCATTCCCTACCATGGCTAACACTAGTCAAAGCACGTCACTGCACCAAGATCAAAACGTAACTTGTAGTTCTATTTTCGATGTGTGCATGAAATCGTGACGAAGTTTACCGAAAAAACTGTTTCGAAAACTAGAAATTCCCCGATACGACGTGCGTCCCGCCAATCCGGACGACGTGGTCGCGAACCGAAGGCATCGAAAGCTGCATAATGACTTCGTGGTCGTGTGGGCTTTGACAGAATTCGAATTGGTCGCGTGTGCACGACGAATTTGATGCGTATCCGTCGAAATTCCCCGTATCGGCCTCTGTACAAAATTTTCAATTACTTCGTACACGTTCGTCAGATCGAGACGAAACTTGCGCCAACAGGACCGTATCGTTTTTCTGGTCCTGTATGCCAAGTTTGGTCCAATTCTGAGACAGTTGATAAAATTGCCGTTTTACGGGCCCCACGATTCGACTCAACGGGTGTTTTTGTGCATGGCCCGCCGGAATCCAACTTTAGACATACGGTTGGGTTCGTATCGAAAAACCAGATCCGTAGACATGTAGTTTGACGACTTTAGAGACCATTAACTCTGGCATGCTTTTCGGTGCAAAGCGGGTCCAACGGCGGACATCGTTTTTGCCCGAAATTACCGTTTTGCTCTTGTGTCCAGAATTGGACTTAAAGACAGGCAATCCTAGCTAATTTGACTATTTTGAGAATGTTGATAACGTTTATTTCAGCTTTCGGAGACAGTTGTGATGACTTGGACTTTCTGACTTGATTGATTTGCGATACATGTTGGTTCTCCGTGCAACCTCCAGGCAAGTATACCTTACCGAACATATACAGTATTTACATGGTTTCTCTCCCTTTATTGTATTCCTTTTCATATTATCACATGATTCCATATGTTATTGATTCGTCCTTGATTGCCTTATTTGTCCTAGAATATGTGCACGTATAGGGTATTTGACATTGCTGGATTATTGGTCTTATCATGTTACCTTGCTTTGCGATTGAGTTGTCAGTTTCTGTATTTGTTCTTGACTTGACTAATCTTGACTGGAAGTATCTTGTATTGTACTACAGTTGAGACATACTATAGATTGGGAGTATCTTACATTGTACTACGACCTATAGCCGATTCTTCTACCTTGATATCACCTGATTGACTTGACTTGAGACATGTGTCACGACTTGCACCCTTTTTTTTAAAACGGATACGAGACGTGTCCAAGCCAGCCTACGCCGCAGTGTCGGTGGTAGAACGCTGTCACGGCCATGAAGATCAAAATCACAAACAATACTCATTCACATAATTAATTTAACTTACAATGATCACAAGTTTTATATTTTGCTGAAAAATATAAACTTGTACATATAAAAGGATAACTACTCCACTATCTAACTAGTCTCTAGGCTTTTGTCTGCAAGTATTCCCGTCTCTTCCCAAGCTAAGTGAATCCACGGCTAACCTGAAAATGTTGGTTTCCAGTCAGGAATGGAACGAGCACAATCCACTGAATGCAATTTCAAATAAAGAAAATGACTATAAAACAAAGGTTAGACATCAATCATGAGTTTTGAAATAAACAGTAAATACGGAAAACCAATAGCAATAAATAGACACAAAATACTTTCCCCAACTGTTAGAAGTACCTTTGATATGTGATCAGTCTGGGGTGCTACACCGCACGGTCTACGAGATCTACTTGCATGAAAAGTAAGCACGGTCTACAATGTCTACTTGCAGAAAATAAATACGGGCTGCACTACTTGCAGAAAATAAACACGGGCTACAACTTGCAGAAAGTAAACACGGGCTACACTACTTGCAGAAAGTAAACACGGGCTACACTACTTGCAGAAAATAAACACGGGCTACAATGTCTAACACGGGCTATGGTCAGATCACACATCCTTGGTACTTCTTATTCCCGACTCGACAATTTTATAATAGAAATAATCACATAATCAATGGCCAGTCAATAAAATATAGTGAAAATCAATATCGAAATGCAGACAATAAACTGTACTCGCCTGTGGTCCTTTGCTGGTGAAACCGACAATCTGAACTACTCAATGTGCCACTATAGTCAAAACCCGTACAACAGTCCCCGGAAGCTGAAATAAACAATACCAATGATCTCAGAATAGTCCAATTAGCTAGGATTGCCTGTCCTTAAGTCCAATTCTGGACACAGGGGCAAAACGGTAATTTTGGGCCAAAACGGTGTCCGCCGTTGGACCCGCTTTGCACCGAAAAGCGTGCCAGAGTCAACGGTCTCTAAAGTCATCAAACTATATGTCTACGGATCCAGTTTTTCGATACGAACCCAACCGTATGTCCAAAGTTGGATTCCGGCGGGCCGTGCACAAAATCGCCCGTTGAGTGGGACCGTGGGGCCCGCAAAACGACAATTTTATCAACGGTCTCAGAATCGGACCAAACTTGGCATGCAGGACCAGAAAAATGATACGGTTCTGTTGGCGCAAGTTTCGTCTCGATCTGACGAGCGTGCACAAAGTAATTGAAAAATTTGCAAAGTACACGATACGGTGAATTTCGACGGATACGCATCAAATTCGTCGCGCACACGCGACCAATTTGAATTCCGTCAAAGCCCACGACCACGAAGCCGTTACGCAGTTTTCGATGCCTACGGTGCGCGATCACGTCATCTGGATTGGCGTGACGCACGTCGTGTGGAGCGATTTTATTATTTTTATAACAGGTTTTTCGGCAACTCTTCGGAATTCGATTTCTCGCACGTAGTCGATGAAATCGAATTCCGTAAAATGGATTTGAAGCCTACGTGTTGTCAATAAACGCCTTCAAAAGGATTTCGAAATAGATCACTGTTTTGCAAGAAATCGGGACTCAACTGGGACTTTGGGACAGTCTCTAACTTAGAATTTGAGATTTTTCTCGATCTTGTGCGATCGATTCTCGTCGTGTACGGTACGAATAAAAAGAGTCTAGTGAAGGGATCTATAGTCCTTATTGGTTGTGAACGTACCTGCAAAACGGTGTACAAACGATCACACGGTGATCGAGAAAACGTGTCGCGAAGACAGCCTCGTGCTGCGGACTGCTGCTGTTGCTATCTCTGTATTGGTGCGCGCTGTGCCATCACCGCGCGCCTGGCCGTCGACGGTGCGCCGCGGCGGTGTGCGCCGTCGTGGGTGCGCCGCCCAGGTGGCTGGGTCGCCCGTCGGGGTTGGCTAGGGTGGTGGCCAATTTTTTTGTTATGGTTTTCGAGCGTATGTATGAATTGCTCTTTGTATATATACGGAACTGAAGGGGGCTCGGGTTGCTCTGTCGCGTAAGGGGAGGGTTCCCAGCTCGTGTGCTCGGGTGATTGGTCATGCAGGGCTGGGCCCTGCTTGCTGGGTTCGGGGCAGCTACTGTTTTGCTTCTTTTCCCCTTTTTCTTTTCCCATTTCTATTATACAAATATATATATATCCTATATATATATTTATATTTTTTTTATAGGATATAAATATAAAATATAAATATATAAATATATATATTTATATATTTATATCCTATATATATATATCCTATATATATATATATTTATATATATAATTATCTCTATATATATATATATATGTATACATACACAGACACGTATACATATACGTATTCATATATACTTATATATACTATATTTAAATCTCTATATACACACACATACACTATTATATATATTTTATATATATACAATTACTTATATAATATATTTATTATATACAATCGCATATATACAATCATATATTATATATATATATATATATATATATATAATATATATATATATTATATTATATATATATATTTAATATATATTATATATATATATATATATATATATATATATATATATATATATATATATATATATATATATATATATATACCATATACGTTTATATATTCATACATATACTCATGTATTTATACACACATATATCACTATATATATCTTTCTATATAATATATCACTACGTATATTTCTATTTTTATTTCACTATATATTTCTATATATATAATAATATTGATAATAATCCTAATGTCATTAATATAATAATAATAAGGGTAACAATGCAATAAGCCATAATAGGGGTAGTATTGGGTGACCCATTATACTCCTACGTCAATAGTCCACCGAAGGTCGTACACTCTAAAATGCCGTATAAAATTAATACTACTTATATAATACGTATAACAATATTTATAAAATATTGTCAATCCGTAAAATAACATAAAATATAAAATATACCTACATGGCGTCTTTCCGCACATAGCATCACTAGATGGACTAGGGTTCAATTCGGACTAGTTCGGTACAACCGGGTCTTCTAATGTCGAATAATATTTAATATAAATAATTAAACTTATTTATAACGGTCATGTCACCACTTAGCCTGGTTTTCTTAGTTAGAGCATCACCATGGCTTGGCCTTCCTTGGCATGGCTAATACACTAATCATAGCACGTCACTGCACTATCCGTGCCATAATTTTTAGCCATCTTGTACCCCAATTCTTAACCACGATTAAAATCATCTACCGTAATAATTAACTAAATAATTATTTATAATGATCTAAAATCACCTTTTAAATAAAATAATAAAATAAAATATTTCAAAATTTTCGGGAAGGGGAGCTACAACATGCCATAGATTGGGAGTATCTTACATTATACTACGACCTATAGCATATATTGCTTGATTGATTGACTTGACTTGCGACACTATAAATTGGAAGTATCTTGTATTGTACTACGATTTATAGGAGTCTACTTGACTTTGTATCCTTTAGGAGAGGAGATCGATACTAGAATTGGCTAATCTTGATTGGGATTATCTTGCATTGTATTACAGTCAAAATCTATTACAGATTGGGAGTATCTTGTATTGTACTACAAGCTATAGAGGTTAATCGATTGATTGGTAGCCAAGTCTAGTATTACATTTCCTCACGACTCGTCGTCCTTAGATGTTCTTCTTGCAGTGTTCTTATCCTTCTTACATGTTATTTACTGTCATATTAGTAGGCATGTTTATGTATCTTGCTAGTCCTCTGTGGACCTGATGATGTCTTCAGGTTTAGCGATTGTATGGAGTTAGTTAGCAGAACGGGATGGTAGAGGATTGCGATGCATGATACAGGTATTTGTTTGTATTATTTCTTTATTATCTTCTCGTGCTTTATATTCAGTACCATGATATACTCTGCTTATTTATTAGACTCATATCATTCTTGGAGTCTAATCGAACAATATGCTAATGGGCTGCAGACCATGACCCATACTTGTTCATTCTTGTTTATATGATTCATTTGGATTGAGATATAGTTTAGATTAGATATAATACCATGACCTTGACAGCTTATGTACTCGAGTCGGGATGGAGTCCGCTCGATACGTAGCTGGCTTGCTCACGAGCTCGCGTCCGAAAAGCGGGGCGGGTCATGACAGTATTAAAGTGTGTTAGAATCTCGTGAGGAAGAGAATGGAACAATAAAAACTGAATTCCTCCATGAAGCAAGCTGCACTTGCCTAGGCTCTCTCTTCTCTCCCTGGTAGGTGAAGAGAGTAATGGTGAGGAAGAAGAAGTAATGAGGAGAGAGAAGAAGTGGGCGGCTATTAAAGGAAGGGAGTGGGGGTAGGTGGGGTTGGTTCACAAGAAAACCAATCCAAACCAACCAAGCCGGACCAAGCAAGGAAATACAAGAATAAACCACGTAATGAAGCATGCCATGAATCAGAATACGCACATGTATGCTAAAATACGTAATACGAACTACGGTCGTTACACCACTTGAGTTGGTCGGGTCGACACAACTTTGTCTTCATATAACATAATTAATCTATCTAAGCAACCTCTAATTTCTACTTTTAACTCATCTACATTAACATTTACATTTTCTGCAAAATCTTCTAACAAAAATCGAAGCCACACAATATAAAAAGGTGCATTACCCAATATTTTATGAATTTGGCTTCCATTCTTGAAACAACATATTCAAAATTGGGCTTACTTCTATATTTAGAAAATAACGCAAACATGTTACAAATTTCAGTTAAAGCTAAGCAAAAAGTTAGATAATAAACACCAGAAAGAGTATATGTAGTATTGTTAAATAGTTTTAAAAATTCAAAAACAGAAGTAACAGCTACCCAATCATCATTAGTTACTTGATATTCAAAATTTACATGCATGTTAAAAAAATATGTAATAACATCCTTAAATGGAATTGCGAATTTCAACATTAAATAAGTTGAATTCCATCAATGTGGTGCATTCTTAACAAATCTTCTAAAACGAATACTAAAGTGTTCACACAGTGTTTTAAAAGCTTGTTGCCTACTTAGAGACGTGTTCAAGCTGTGTAAACATTTTCTAAGAGTCTCTAAATGTATTTGAAAGAAATCAAGACATTATTGTACAATTAAATTAATAATGTAGCAAGCACACCTAACATGCATTAATCTACCTTCTAATATGGGTTGAATAGCATACCCAATGTATTAATCTTTTCTATTTTTTTAATAATGCTAGCAACATGTTCGGACACATCGACTGCAATTACAGAGCAGTGTGTAGAAATTCTAAAGATTTTAGTGAGAGGATGCATTTTTGCAAAATCTATTGTGAATCTAGTGTGTCATGATACAAATAAAAGCTTAACTTTGCTTACTCGTCCAAATATCAGAAGTAATATAAATATTACTAGCATGCGTCATAAAAAATTGTTTTAAAGCAATTTTTTCTTTTGTAAAAAGTCTTAAAGCCTCTTTTCTAGTAGCGCCTCTAGGAATTCTAGTAAGACATGAATTTAAAAAACTAGTGACATAATCATATAATGATTCACTTTCACCTAAAGTGAATGGGCGTTCATCACAAATAATATATTTAGTTAATTGAGTTTTATGACGAGCATCAGAATAAGAAAACGTACCCATTGAAGATCTTGTAGCACCAAAACTTAACTAGGCTTGGACACCGGTATTGTGTTCTTCGGTAGCAGGTATCGTAGTATCTTGATATGGTACCCGTGCCATCTCCCTTCTTCCATTTGCAAGATTTGAGACATTTCTTACATTGTGCCGCATACACAATTAGTTTTCCATCTTTGGGATCTAAAACACATGTTTCATCACTATTACTAACATAAAGTATTTCAAAAAAAAAAATCCAATACTTTAATTTTTTTTCCTTTTCACAACATTTTGTATTTATATAGCAACTTCATGAGGTGATCCCACTAAATCATCAAGAATAGAATTTTGCTATAAAAAAGTATTAAAATATTCATAAGTCTCTCCAACAGTGCCAATAGGCTGGTTTGAAACTTGTCTGTCCATTTTTCGAAAACAAATTTTAGAAAAAAAATACAAATAAAAAATTCTTCTGAAATTTAGAGGGAGAGGAAAGAAAGAGAAGAAATCGAAAACCAATTAAACCGAAAACAATTTTCTTAAGAAAAAGAGGGGGGGGAAGTAAAAAGAAAAAAATATTTAAAAGAGAGGGAACGAAGAAAGAAAATTTTGGACGTCGAATATTGCTTCTGAATCTGGGTTGAGAGCTTGATCGGGAAGTCGTAAAGCGTCGGAATTGCTTCTAAATTTTTCTTGAAACCTTTTTATGAGATTGAATTTTTTTTTAATCGTAAAATTTGATTGTGTTTGAAAAATAAATTTATGAGTTATTTAAAGATTATTATTTTTTAAGGCAAATGACCCCCAATACCCTCCAAAAAGAGTGGTTACAAAAGGTTTTTTTGGGGTCATTTTGGTCAAAATGACCAAAATGCCCCTTAAAACGGTCATAAAATGGTCATAATATATTTTTTTAAAACACCCCCTCCAACGGCTAGTTTATTTAAAAAAAAATCAATTTTTGGTCCAAACCGGGTTAGGGCCGACCGTTCACATTTTAAAAAATTTATGCCGAGCCGGGCTCGGATCTGCTGACCCAGCCCGGACCCGCGTGGGGGGTGGAGGTGGTCTAGGGCCGACCGGGCTGGAATGCGGGTGGGGCCTAATTGGTGGGGTAGCAGGTTAGGGCGGGCCCAGTCCGGTTTGCGGGCCGCCCGAACCTATTAACACATTGAGGTAGAAACAATGCTAGAGAGCTTCTAGGGAATCAGTGCAGACTCTCCCTTGAAATCCTAACCACCGTCAGCATGTCGCCTTCAAGAATAAAATTAGTAGCTTTAAAGCCTCGTTTGGTTCAAGTATTTAAGGGACAAGAAAATAAAACTTGTTCATTTCCTTTGTTTAGTAGCCACAAACTTGAGAATTATTTTTCAGACAGGAAGGAAAAAATAGAAGGAAAAATGGTTCCTCTCAAAATCTACGGAATTGATTTTTTCTCATTTCCTAGCATTTATTACAAAAAGTTATGACAAATATATCATGTGTCATTGTCTATTTTACCAATTAACTCCTCGGTATTTGTGACATCATATATGATATTATTGTTGGAATTATTAATTCCATTTATTGTTCATAAGGATGAAAAGGAAAGAGAAGGGACTTTAGTCCCACATTGGAAAGAGAGAAAGGTTCGAGGGTGCTTAAATAGGTATGTGCACTCATGAGAAGTGTGCAACAACCAAAGGGTTGCTAGTGGGTGACCATTGGTTGTTGTTTTATCTTCTTTATGAAAATGTAGCCGGTGTTGCCGCTCGGGCTCGGGCGTAGAGGCGATAGTGGCGCATTGTAGACGCACTTAGGCAACGTGGCATCGGGCGAACAGCGTAGGCTCGGGCCTCAGGCTCCGCGGTGATTCTCGCCCCAAGAATTCCTATTTTTGTAGCCCACTGTTAGCCCATTTTTGCGGCCCAGACAGACGAAGGGGTGAATGAACCTGCGAACAGGTGAATGAATGTTGTTTCGGAAGGGTCGCGACTTCACGAAACAACACGAATCCATCTATATATACTACAGATCTCTGAGTCTAAAACACAGAATCTCAGTATTCATTCTCTTTTTTTTCTCTTCCAAAGTTTTCCAGAAAGGTATTCTTTCCTACGCCGGTGTCTCACAATGTCTGGTGAACCTCCGGCAGAAGGCTGTCTTATCCTGGGTGTTCTGGCATGCTGACTCCAAGACGTTACCGGAGTGCCCGAAACACTTTAAGGAAAGTGCTACTAAATGCACGATTCAAGCCTCGATGATATTTTCAACTTCGTAGAACTCAAAAGTGAAGTACTAGCAATTTCTAACAATCTTAAAGTGTTACAAATAATGGCGTCCGAGGCTACAATTTCGAGCATCAAAGTCATGAATCAGGATCTAGTCAAACTGGATCGCTTCGACGGGACGAACTTCACACGCTGGCAGGACAAGATGATCTTCCTTGACGACGCTGAAGATCTACTACGTCCTCGACCCAGATCTGCCACATGTTTCAGAACCCACTCTAGCAGATTCAGATGCAGTCATGGCAGAACGCAAAAAGCAGAAAGAGGACGAACTGCTGTGCCGTGGTCACATTCTGAACACCTGTCGGACAGACTGTACGACCTCTATACAGAAAATCCTTCGGCGATTGACATCTGGAAGGCTCTGGATTTCAAATTCAGAGCAGAAGAAGAAGGTACAAAGAAATTTCTTATATCAAAGTTTTGATTTAAAAATGATTGATACAAAGCCTATACTCGCCCAAGTACACGAACTACAAGTTCTAGTCAATAAACTCAGGGCAGTAAAGATAGAACTTCCGGAACCATTCCAAGTTAGTGCTATAATTACTAAATTGCCAGCATCTTGGAATAGTTATCGGAAGAAACTACTTCACAGTTATGAGGATTTCTCACTGGAACAGATTCAAAAATACCTTCAAATCGAAGAGGAATCGAAGGAAAGACAGAAATCCGAGAACAACGGAGTTTCTAAAACTAACGCGGTGAGCGCGAAAGGCAAGAGGCCTGTAGGAAAGAAGAACTTTCTCGTCCTAAGAAGGATCAACAAAAGTTTAAGAACTCCAGCACCACCAAAGGACCCAAGACCGGCTGTTTTGTATGTAGCAAAGCAGGACATTATGCCAGAGACTGTCGGGTTCGAAAGACCCAAAACAGCGAGGTAAATATCACTGAGACAGATGACATAATTGCTACGGTGAGCAAACTCATGACGGTCAAAGGGAAGGCTCCAGGATGGTGGTACGATACTTGTTATCCATATCTTTTTTGAAAACTTGCTGGCCTATATAAACCTCTTAGTTTTTCAAGCAATTCACAAGCAAACCACACGAACAACACCAACGCCAATACCAACGCCACCCTCCCTGTCAACACCAACACCACAGCCGTAAGCGTCGAACGCCCACCCTGCTCTCCTCTTCTGCCACCACAACACAACCAACAACTTGTCGGAGCAACCACAGCCCATCATTACCGACACCACCATTTCTGAAACCACAACCATTACCATATCCGTGTCCGATTGTGTCCGTGTATCCATCAAAAATTACCATATCAATCGTGTTCGGACCCGTGTTGTCCGTGTACACACACATTCTCTTTCTACCCATACAAACCGCAATAGTTCGTGTCTGACACGATCCCATCCATAACATCCATCCCTCCTCTGTGTTCGATCAATCTGGACACATCAACAAGGGAAAACAAATCAAAACCTAACCTAAACCCTGACCTCTCGAGCACCGTAGACTCGCCGCAATCACCGACAACCTCCAGTTACCACGCCTTCTCGCCAATGAATAGGCGAGCATCCGTCTGGGCGAGCGCCCCCCCCCCCCCCGGCCGCAGGCGCCCCTCCGGCCTAGAACCGTTCGACCTCTGGCGAGCCCGACGCCGTGCACGGTCAGCATCCTCACCGCACCTCCATCGACATCAGAGATGGCGAGCTCTTCTCCTCATGTGCGCAGCCCAGATCTGGGCGCTACCGACCGGAGGCTCGAACCACCGTGACCAATCCTCACCACTTATGGCTGCGTCCTCTCCGGCTGAACGTATGCGCCTCCGCTACCAAAGCCCGCGGCTGCCCCCCTCCGAGACAACCACGGCGAGGATCGACCCGCTCTTCCCCACCGATGAATGTTCCGGAGCCGTCTCGCCAAGACGAGCCCCTGCCAAGATCCGCTGCCGCCCCACGGCGAGCACCTCCACTGGAACCACCGTGGCCCCACGCATCGACGCTGCTTCTATCCCGAGTACGCCGCGGAAGCTTCCAGTGAGCCCTCCCATTTTCCCCCTTTCGTTCTCTCCTCTCTATTTTTCCTTTCCTAATCTAAAAGAGCACAGCAACAGCTGGCTTTTATTATTATTTGGATGTTTTTGTGTACACCAATAACACTATACATATGTATTATTTCTTTAAGCATAATAAGGATGGTATTAGTGTTATTAACTATTGTTAGGATTGATATCATTATTAATGCTCTTAAATATATATACTCTTCCAAATTTATATGGTAAATATAGAATTGGATTTAGCCTTACAAATAATTTTATAGACTTTTCTTTTGTTATTTTGGAATATTTCATAGTGAGGGTATGGTTCTCAAATATAACAAATATTTTCTAAAATATATATATATACCCTTCTAGCTATTTTCAACAAATAAAATATTTGGTTTAGAAGCAAAAATATGGTTATGCTCTTTTATGGTATACTTTTAACCTAAAGGCCATATTTGACAAAATTAGGAATTTAGATCAAAAAGGGTTTTCTATATTTTCCAAATTGGTTATCTAAATATATGACTAATACGAATATAGTTTTCTAGAATTATAATTATTTACTAAAGTTATATAATTTTATCCCCTTCGAGTCTATCTTAACCGTGATTAGTCATATGTCCCTATTATCTGTGATTCTAACTTCGTCATATCGACCCTAGGCAAATCGGTTTGTCCCAGACCCAATGATACGGTCTGTTCTTTAGAGACCGTCTTGCACACCTACGACACCCACGACTATTCTGGACCCAACAGGATTATCAGTTTCACCAGCAAAGGACCACAGGCAAGTGCACTTTCTGATTGCTTTCGATTCATAGTAGTCTTTCCATTTCATGTTTATACATATGCTCTCTTGCTTGTTGACACATTGTTACACGGATTAGTACCATGGATCTCTACACATTATATTTCGTGATTATCGTGTGTTCGTGTTTCGTGACTTGTTTGAGTCCATGAGTACTAGCCGGAGGCAAAATATTTTAGTAGACATGTGGACTATCCAGAACTATCCCCTGTATCTTTGTGGAGAAGAGAAGCCACACAATACACGTGTAGGGTGCCTGATTTATCCCCTACCCGTTCATATGTCGAACAAGGTATTTCAAAATACGTAGATAGTGTCATTTACTTGTTTCTTTTTGTCTCCTACATTAATTGTCATGTCACCCCTTTACATGCTTGTCTAGTTGACATGTCCTGTTGGGAGTACTTGCTTCATTTCTAGATATGCCATGATTCAGTTGCTACCTAGTTTTACTTCACATATGCTATTTTTATGTCTTGTGAATTCTATTGTGTTTTGATTGCCGTCGGTTTGTGTGCTTGTTCCATTCCTGACGGAAAACCAACATTTTCAGGTTAACTGTGGCTAGCTTCTCTTAGCATTGGGAGATATAGGTGTACTTGCAGGCCAAAACCTAGAATTTAGAAAGATGTTGTAGTCATTTCAAATATATGTAAGAACCTTGTATTTTTCTTTAAATATAAACCTTGTAATAATTTGTAAATTTGTTTTAGTAATGTGAATGAGCAATAAAGGTTATATTTTTGTGATTTTGAGCATCTTGGTCGTGACAGCGTTTTACCGCCGACTCTGTGGCGTAGGCTGGCTTGGACACGCACTCGTATCCCGAAAAGCGGGTGCGGGTCGTGACATGGCCTTTTCTAGACAAGACTAGATGGGTCTCCATTTATCAATCACGGCCAAGCAAGAAGTACGGCTTGATACTTTAACTAACTAAGGTTATCACAAGCCTAATTACTACAAGATGCATTGAGATGTTCCAGCAGTCACAAGCCCTGCAGCTATCCAGTTATCCTTTCGCAGGTTGATGAAAGAGTTGATTAGGTGACTTGGGGGTGTAACACATAACAGCATGCTGGAAATGTGCCCAACTCGACGACAGGCTACAAGTCCAATTAAAGTGCCCAGATAACGGGATTGCCTGTGACTAGGGAATCTCATTATGGTCTACTTGATCGATCTAGTCATTAACTTAGTCAGATTCAGTATGAATCCCTGACCGTGGAAATCAGGAATTTATGTCCTAGACATGATGCAAGACGAGACATGTAGCTTGTATAGATACAATCAAGAAAAATCATCCACGGTGTCAATACGAGAGTTACATGTTACTTATCAAGATCACAAGTCATGTTGTGTTTCTTATCAAGGCAAGAGTGCGTCAAAACAGACCACCATCAAGAATTATCATGTCAAGTTACTTGTCAAGAGTGCACCACGACGGGTCACTATCGAGAGTTTCATATAAAGCCATATTGTCACGTCGTGTTCTTGTAAGTGCACCACGACGGCCACTATCAAGGAGTTGTTAGAGAGTGTACGTGCCATACCAAGATCGTGTTTAAAGCTCAGAGTATATATGCAACATAGAAATTAACATATTACGACTAACCAAGTAAAGAGTACAAACAAAGTCACAATTTACACTAAGGACCATGGGGACAAATACGGACATTTGCAAGAGATGGCACAAAGTGTCAATGGGGTGTCATGAAAGCATGCACCCAAAATGTATGTGCTGAGAGTGGCATGCGCCTAAGACTAAACACATCATGTAGGGCATATGCTATGGAAGGAATGCACAAGAGAGTGCATGCGCCCATGGCCTAGGCGCCCACAAGCATACGCCTATGGTCTATGCTCCCACAAGCATGCACCCATGGTCTATGCGCCCACATGAGTGAGGCAGGGAGCAATGGGAAGCTAAGTCAGGAGCCATCTATACTGGCTATGTGGGCGCATAATAAGGGCTATGCTCTCACAGCAATGGGACACTATGACTTAACACATATTTGAAGTTATGTGCATAAGCAAGTAAAAGCCATGGACGCATATAAAGCCATGCGCCCACACTGAGAAAGGCAGGGAGCTTAGGCGCATACAAAGGGCTATACGCCCAAGGCTGAAGTCACTGTGGGTGCATAAAATGCCATGCGCCCACACACTGTTCTTCTTCTCCAACCCGAGAAGAAGAACTATGGAACCCATGAACTTCCAAAGTCCATAAATCACTCAAAATAAATCAAGATCCGGGTTTTCAAAGGTCTATTTTGGGTAAAATCAAATTCTCTACAACATAGAACAATCAAAACATGAAAATAATCAAGTTTGGTATATCAAACCCAAGAAATATCAAAACCCAAGAAAACCGAAAAAGCTACAAACTTAGATCTACAAGATTTCTTTCATCTAAGCCAAGAACTCCAAGTTCTAAAGAGGCTTAGAATCAAGAGGGGAAGACAACCGGAACAACAAAATCTAAGATCCATTATGAAGCAAGATTGCACTTGCCTTTGGTGGGTGGAGAGAATTAATGGAGGAAGAAGAAGTAAATGAAGAAGTAAAGGAAAAATAAAGAAAGAGAGAGAGAGTGGAGTTGATATTTATATCAATCCTCTCCATCTCTAACAAAAACCAAAATAAACCAAGCCAAGCTAAACCAAGTTAAACTAAGACCAAACCAAGCCAAGCCATATTAGACAAGTCAAAATACGGGTCGGATATTCGTACACGTACACTGAAAATACGTATAACGGAAAATGAGAGTGAAGGCACGAAGGACGCCATCATATCTGACGCTTGGCTCGAGGACATAGAGTCCATCCTGGCAGCAGCAAAGGTTCCGGTTGAGGAACAAGTAGCTGCGGTGAAGATGCAACTTCAGGACCAAGCTCGTGACTGGTGGGCCTCTGTGGAAATGGATATGTGGCATCCCATCTCTGGGATAGCTTCAGGGAGAAGTTTCGGACTAAGTAATTTGGAGTATGTCACGACCCGCACCTGTGATTTCGGATACGAGACGGACATGCCTAGCCTATGTTGTGGGAGACAACATAGTAAACTGTATCTATTCTTAGTTATATTCACATCAATATCTCACAACAATCTATCTCAATCGCACTAAATTTATTAAAAAGAACCAATAAACACTTGTTCCACAAACATTCACTACAAGATAGGCTGGCATGAAAATACAACAAAATGCAAAAAAAAAAAAACTAAACTAAAGATATGTCTTGTTGCAATGAAAGAAACTGATTCTAAGCTAAGCAATAGTTCCTTCAGTAGGGATGTTCATCGAAAAACCGTCATTATCAGGTCCGTAGTATATGTTGCATGCTAACTCCTCCTCGATCAAGGTACAACCTACAACGATCCAGTTAGAAAAGGACCAAGTACAATCCTACAATTTATGCTACTGATACATGGCATGATAAGAATGAACTGATAATAAAAGAGAAACATGAAACAAGAGAGACAATATGATAGAGGGTACTTACAAGTAAAAACATCATGCTTGTTTCGAAAGAAAGAACAACATGCTTGGACTAGCTATACTACGTGTGGCTTTGAAAAGCTAGTAGATACGTGATCGGCTAAATAGGATGCGCAATACACAATAGTATGGTGGTCTATTACCATGGTCAGGCTTAATTCACACGTGCACGATGTGCGAGTCAAGCTATGCACAATATTACACTAAGGGGCTTTGATCACGTATCAACTAGACATTTTTTCCTTCCCAGTGTCGGTTAAAATGTACGGTTCAATTGAAACATACTGGTCTGGAAAACAGTTAATAACTTGCAATTTGGAGAAACATGTCATAATTGTAACTTGAAAATTTAAAGACAACATGCTTTTAGAGGAGATACAATTAATAACAGAGACATGCAAATCATATCATGTACAGTTTTGTTCGTTGTAGTGTACTTGCCTTGATTTACCGAATGATGGATGTTGACTTGGTGTTCAAGGTCCTCAACTTGTAAAAGTACAATATGTGCTTAGTTTAAAGATAAATTGTTATGTGTTGTGCTTACCAACTAGATCACGTTGTACTAGGTTAGAGTCACAAGGTCATGGCACACTATGATAACCTTGGTCATAAAATCTAACACAATATTTATATAAAGATAATACACATCAAAAGTACTTTTAAACATGTTAAAGCCAAACCGAATCGATGGTTTAGTTGGTTTGGTTCGGCTTCAATTTTTTCAAAATCGACCGATTCGGTTCGGTTCACGGTTTGGTTATACCAAAAACCGACTAAACCGAACCGAACCAAACCAAATCCTTGTTAAATAATTAGGGTTAGCCGGTTGGGTATGGGTTAATTGGGTTGTATTATACCGGTTTGGTTCATTTATTCACATCACAGCCATTTATCAAGTTGAAGTTGAAAGAGCTCTCTCTCTCTCTCTCTCTTTCTCTAGTCTCAAGAGGAGTGCTTGCGGCTCCTATTCTTTTCTAATTGCTCCTGTGCACATGAAAGAGACTTTTGGTTGAATGTATATGATTTTTTTATATGTATAATTGGCATTTTTCTCCACCTGCAAAGCGCAAGTTGAATTGAAGCTGCTGAATTGTATTTACCGTTGCAAAATACAAGTTGACTGAGGTTTCACAAAAAAAGAGAGCATACAGTCCATTTTTTTATGTGATCAAAATCGACCAAGTCGAACCAAACCAAACCGAACCAAGTCGGTCGGTTTCAAAACCGAACCGACCATTTGGTTGGTTTGGTTCGGTTTTGTTTATTTTCAAACCGATTAACTTCGGTTCGACTTCGGTTGGGACCAAATAGGTCGACCACCGACCGATGCACACCCCTACTCTAGACCATCCGATCTGGAATTTCTAATTCCTTGATGGGTACTGATAGCCATACAGACAATCTGGACTAAGAGGTCAAATTTTTTAAGAAAATTAGGATACAGAAACATACACATGACACACAACACTGGTTTATAATCTTAATAGTATCTGCCTGCCTATGAATGTTGCAGATGTATATAAAGGATCATGTGTCATATGTATTAGTTTCTAGTATCTCCACTGTCTGCGGAGTAGTGGAAGGCCTACCGTCGGGGAAG
Organism: Iris pallida; assembly: GCA_029216955.1. Classification (NCBI taxonomy): domain Eukaryota; kingdom Viridiplantae; phylum Streptophyta; class Magnoliopsida; order Asparagales; family Iridaceae; genus Iris; species Iris pallida. Next base: position 18,476 of record JANAVB010001524.1, read on the forward strand.
CTGCTGATGATTAAAGGAGTGGATAGGACCTCGACATTGTGCTTTCGCTGCCTGGAGGCTCCGCAACTCGAGCATGTCCGAGACATCTTGCGTAAGATAGAGCTGTGGACCGGAGAAAGAAACCCTTCTGATGACCTCGACAATGTCTTTCTTGGTCCTCAAGATGATGGGTTTCTTGCTCCACCTGACAACAATATCAGGGTGGTTCTTGATCGTAGCAAGTCCAGACTCCTTATCTATGCCGATGGATGGTTTAGAAAGTGTGATAACAGCAGCAACGGTGATGCTTCCTGGAAGGTTAATGCAGAAGCAATGGTTTCCTGGTTATACAGTGGTCGTAGTGTTGAAGATGCTGTAACATCCTGGATCAAATCAAAAAGTGTAAGGGATGATTTAGGTCCTTGTATACTTAAAAAGTACACCGTGAAATTCAAGAAAATGAGTGTTATTATGGGACTGAGGAAATACTGGATGACATATGAAATTGCTCTGCTAACAATAGAGGCCAAGTTTGAGGATGAGCGCAAGGGAAGGGCTAAGGGAGAGCAGCATGCCATTCAAAGCTTGAAGGCTATTCTGGAAGGAATGAAAGAGAGTCTTGCTGAACTTTCTGAGGAAGATAGTAAGGTTTGTATGAAAGCTATCAAGCAAGTTCTTATGGGGGCAGAAGACATCAAGGCCTCTGGGGATGATGAGTATAATTTTGATACTCAAAATGTTTGTAACATTTTGACGGAAAACGACATCATAAGGAAGGCGTTAGCGAAAGAGAAGACAGAGTTAAACATGAAGGTGTGTGTAATTTTCAACATTTCCGGGGACAAGTTTAGAACCTTTTGTGTTTTACCTCTTGTCTCACTTATAACTATCTAGTACTTTTGCAGTTCCTTCAGAATACGGCACAAGTCAAGAACAGTCTTGCTGCGTGTCATAGATTTGAGGAAATGCTCAATAAGGTCGATTGTATTGATTATCTTACTCTAGTTATACCATCGGTGAAGAGTGCCCTACGGGTCAGTTGCTGCTCACAACTTATTTCAAAGCTTTTACACCCATATTACTTAAAGTTTATATTCACAACTTTAAAATGGCAGGAAAAATGGGAGGCTGATGCGATGTCTGAAGCTTTGTTGAAAGAGTATGAAGAAACACAGGAAAATTGCAATAGCAAGATGTCAAAAGGACAGAAAGAAACTCGGTATGAACTTCTCCTTCGATTTCAAATGCAATAAAGCGTTTGTGTGATCTATCAGAATAAATTATAATCTGACATAGTTATTTTTACCACATTCAAAATGATCTACCGTTCCAACCAGTTATAGGAATGTGTCTTATCTTCAAATTATCTGTGGAATTGTACCTTTCATTGTCTATCATTCCAATTTCAAATATGGATCTGTATGAAATTAGAAAAAAAAAATACTTTGAAGGAATTTTTAATTATTAGTTGATCAGTAAACCAAATACCTAAAATCTGAACATGCTACATGGGATTTTTAAGGTTTATCATCATTTCTGTGATAGCAAAATTGGATATACGAGTACATGAGATAATGGAATGTCATAGAACTCTCTCACAAGCTTAGGTTTAAGAAAATGATGAATAATAGTTAAGATTGCGGTACTGTGAGTAAGGATGGGCATCAAGTGAGTTTGTTTGTTTGGTTCTAAGAAGTAATACATGTCAAATGATATGTTAAGGATGCCAATATCACAATTAAACATTGAGGACTAGGAAGCACAATTTCAAAGCAACTTTTGAACTATAATATATTCCAATATTGATCAGGTTTGGAGGATTGTGATACTCTTTATGGTATCAGTAGCAAGATCTACAACAGTAGGGAGAATAATAGAATTATTTTGTACCTGTTGCTTTAAGATTTTCATCTTGTATTCTAAAATCATAATGTACAGAACTAATCTGGATTGGATCGCTAGTTACTAAAATTGCCTCTTTTTTCCTTTATAACTATATGTTGTTGTTAGAATTGTTATTATCTATATCTTGCTGAAGGGAAAATATTTGTGCAGACGACGCTAATCTTCTCAAGCCTGGGCCTAATTCAAATGATAGCTACTTGCAAGGAGTAAAACACAACATTGATGTCAAGGAGTTGGAGAGAAGGCTCATGGAAAAAAGTTGAATATCGAAAGACAATGTGTCTGCAGAACCTTAGTGCAGTGTCTCAATGAACACATGATTTCTCATGCTTTTCCTTCAATAGGCTAGCATATTCAGAGATGCTTATTGTGTTCCCAAGTAATGCTGCAATTTTTTTACATTGTGCAATTTTTTGTCAATTTAAGTGTGGTAGCTGTAGAGCTCCTTTCGATTCTTTCCATTTCTTCTGTTTTTTGGATGTTATCTTCAATTTTTTTACTTCAATTTTTTTCCCCAAATGTTTGTCAATTTCTGGCATCAGTAGCAGGATTTACAGCAGTCACCATGGAAAGATGTTCTCAAAGGTTACATTCATAAATCAGATTCCCATATAGTTGAATGTGTTTGTTTGAGTTTCTCCCTCTTTAGACCGAGTTGAACTTTCCGATGATACTGTAGGGTTTTTAAATTGAAGATCGAGTTAAGCATGCAAATGATACTGTAGGGTTTTTCCTTTACTACAGACTACGAAATGTAACTAGAATCCAAAGGCACAAATGTATAGGGAGTAGTGATAGGGTTTTTCCTAATCTTAAATGGGTTGAACAACTTTATTTTCTTTCTGTAATTAAGATGAGTATATAGGTAAAAAGGAGGATCATATGGATTTAAGCTTCTCCCTCAATGATGTCATATCCATATGAACATTTTTTTTCGAGGCTAAAAAATGAATTAACGCTCATTGATATGATATCCAGATGAACATGTTCAGAGTGTGCTAAGTTCAGAGCCGGTCATGATAATTTCGAGGCCTAGGACGGAGTTTGAAAGTGAGGCCTCTTGGTAAACGGAAAACACCTAATTTTCTCATACAAATTTTATGGATTTTTTTTATTTTGGTTACCAATTTTATCAATCAAAATTTCAAAAAAAAATGATTAAAAAGTAACTAGTTGACTAACTTTACTGAAGTTTTTTTTTCCTTTTTCTAATTGTCAAAGAAAAAAATAAAAATAAGATCATTTGGAGACAAAAGGACAAAGTAAGTGTTATATAATAAAGATATTTTGAAGAAAAAAAAATAGTTGGTCTTGTGATAATGATCCTCTTAAAGTATTTTTTTGATATATGGTTTGAACCATGCTATTGTTTTTTGCTTCCTAAAGCTTCCTATAAGTGAGTACATGTCCTCTTTGGACAATCTTCCTACTAAATTCGTTAATACGGTGTATTATATAAATGGGTCCAGAGCATGTTTGTGTCTTCCCATTACAAGGGCGGGCTGGCTAGTAAGTAGCATTGGGTCATGTTTGGGGTTCTCGCCTTTTGAGAGGCCTGGAGAGGTCGCCTAGCTCGCCCACCCTCTTGGCAGGCCCTGGCTCAGTTTATAGTTAGTTGCCACAGTTGCTCTGTTTCCCAAATTCTTGAATTTATTCTTTTAGTTTTTGTTTATGATCTGTTGGAAAATGTGAATGTATATTTGTTATAATAATAATATCATTTTTTTCTATCAACGAATCTATGAAAATGTGTACGAATCTTTTCATTGGAAAAGGTGTACGAATATTTATTGGAAAGGTGTCCTCTTTCCATCGTGTCTCTTTATTTCTATAAATACAAATATGTTTGGAGCATTCAAGAATCATTCAATTTCATCCATATTGCATTAGTTAGTCTAAGAGAGAGAGACAACCAACGTTGCTTCGACGAGTTCCTACGGTGTGAAGTGCTGCTACCGAAGGAAAGAACCGTTGTATCCTGGGAGACTAATCGCCATTAAACCGTAAGCACCAGTGCGGGACGAATATTGTCTTAAGGACATTGAACCAAGTTCAAGCCTCGGTATCATTTATTTATTTATATTTATATTTTAATTTCAGAGTCTGAATACAGAGTTGGAAATATTTTTAATAACAATCTTAAGACAATATCCATTTTTTATGTTCGATAATCTGTAGTAAGTTCAGATTATATTGATCACTGTCTTTTGTCTTCGGTTTTTAATTCAGACATATTAGTTCACATTTATAGATTCCTCTCCTTCGGTACAACACTAATTGGCTCACTGTTTCGAAACAGCATAAAAGTTGTATGTAGTGCACATATGTCTGAAGACATGCCTATGCACAGTGGTAATTAAGAGTGAACATGTATGCTTTATAAATGTTGTATCTGTTGGTAATTGGTATCTGTCCTTTTCATTTAATCCATGTTCATACTCTTTTAGTGCTCTGTTTACTTTGAATTACTTTTAAGAAAGTCACTTCATTCCAGTAAAGTAGAATGATGGTCTTTTCTTTTCCTTTTTGTAGCCGTTTTTGTAATTTCTATATACTGTGCAATTGGTTCATAGTTGTACTCATAGTAAGGTTGTGTCTGGAATTTTTTTTTCTTGCCATTTTATAATATATACTCATGACAAAGTTGTACTCATGGTAATGTTCTGTCTGTTACATTCGAAACAGAGATACATTTGAGATTGGCTATTTATATTTCTTAATTAGATATATATATAGTGCTGAGCAGCATTTCTTCCATTTAAAAGTATAATTGATGTTTTAGCCATACATGCATCTGTCCAAGAAAGCCTTTTCATTAGAGTTTAGTATTATAATTGGCTTCTAATTTTTAAAGTTGGTTATGACTTGTTCTATTTAACCAGAACACAAAAGAACACTTCTTGAACTTGGTTTTTTTTTCTTTTCACTTACTGGTCTGTACTACTATTGTAACAGACAAAAATGGCAGCAGTTGAGAACACTGTCATGATCACTTCTGCTCCTGTTCATATTGGACAAGGAGAAAAGCCGAAAAAGTTCGATGGAACTGACTTCAAGCGCTGGCAGCAAAAGATGTTCTATCTTACAACTTTGAATCTGGCAAAGATTCTAAATGAAACAGTCCATATTCTGCAAGAAGGTGAAACTGATAATACTGTTATTACAAATGTTGAAAAGTGAAAACATGCAGACTTCTTATGCAGGAACCACATTTTAAGTGGACTGGACAACCATCTATGGAATGTTTACAGTCCACTGAAGACTGCAAAAGAAGTCTGGGATGCTCTGGACAAGAAATACAAAGCAGAAGATGCAGGGTTGTCACGCCCCAGAACCAGAATACTGGAGAGCGGGGGCAGACATAGCCAGCTACGTATAACGGAATGGAATCCACACCGCTATACGGTCACGGCTGTCTAGATATGTGAGGGTTTCACTACAATCCATCAGTCTCTTAAGGTCATAAAATAGCCTATTGTCTTAATCTCAACCAACTAATAATAATCACAAGATATCAGATCTCCAAATATACAATTGTAAGGCGTCCCAAACATTACATATCCAGATGATCATGAAGCTAGTCGTTACAAAATGTGAGGACTAGCAAGAGTTCAGTCATACATGATCAACCCCCAGGGCTTGTCAATCATGTTACAGCCCGTAGGCAGACAGTAAGTAAGTACAATCGAGCTAACACTTGCTCGTCGGCTAAACGCCTCAAAAGAATAATTTATAATATTACAGTGGGAGAACAAAAGAAACCCACTCGATGCCCTGGTTACGCCTGGTGACCACCATCGGGCTGGAAGACAGGTAGATCCTTTGCTGCTGCCGGTATCTGGCCATACAAAACCAGCTGGGTCAGACCCCAGGAAGAGCAAGTGCCCCAAAGGAGGCCACAAAATAAGAACCAAAGCCAGCAAATTAGCACAATAATATATTACATAATAAGAGACAGTAATTTAAGAAAAACATGATGGGTAATTGTAAAGACAATCTTGCATAGAATCACTAAAAGACAGGACATATGGAAAAGCATGTCAGGATGATATACGATGAGATAACCATGGGACTATTCAGATAGCTAGGTTACAACCCGTAAACCAAACAAGGACCGGGGTTGTAACCCTTCGTCTGAACGGAACTTGGTTTCTCTCACCATTTATCAGGTCAAGTAACAATCGGAGTGACAATCATTATAGTGACAATCTGGAGTGACAATCATTATAGTGACAATCTGGAGTGACAATCATTATAGTGACAATCTGGAGTGACAATCATTATAGTGACAATCTGGAGTGACAATCATTATAGTGACAATCTGGAGTGACAATTATTAGTGACAATCTGGAGTGACAATCCTTCAATCATTTTGGTACAATCTTACAATCAATCAATTCTAGACAATACTATACTGGACTAGACTCCATCCAAGCAATCACGGCCAATCATTGCCTACGGCTTTCTACATTAACTAACTAGGGTTATCACAATCCTAGTTACTAGTAAGATGCAATGAGATGCTCCAAGTAGTCACAGGCCCTGCAGCTATCCAGGTTATCCAGGCAATCATTATAGTGACAATCTAGAGAGTACAATGCATTATAGTGACAATAGAGTTCAATCATTTAAGTGACAATGGTGGGTGCCCCACATAACAGTGGGCTGGAAATGTGCCCTACTCGTCGGCAGGCTACAAGTCCAATCATTTACGGCCGGAATAACGGGATCGCCTGTAACTGGGGAACATCTCTTCATGACTAGTAAATTATACTAATTATTAACCTTAGTCCAATTCAGTAGGTACTCCTGACCGTGGTACTCAGGAGTCCCCTCCTAGATATGATGCAGGACATGACTGGATTATTTGTACAAGCACAATCGTCCACGGTGTCAGGATTAATTATACAGGTCATGTCATGTCATTTTCTTTTATTTGGAGTTTGTAGTTTTATTTTCAGCATTTCCCTTCCAGTTGTTTTTTGAATATTTTATCAAATAAAGCTTCAAATTTCGAATAGAACAGTTGTGACAAATGTACTTGTGTTGTTGTGAATACCTGCTACTGAACAGCTTACTGCCGCCGTCTCAACAACGGTGCAGGCTAGGCATGATCCGACTAGACCCATTAATTTGGGATCGGGTCGTGACATGTCAGGTAGCCGTCGCAACAGCTATTCAAGATGTATCAGGTCAGGTTATCATATCAAGTGTACTAGTCAGGAGTGCGCCACGACGGACCACTTATCAGGTCATGCTCAATTATCAATTCCAAACATATCCAGTAAATTCGTGATTATCAAGTTCAGGACAAAAGACGTAGGATATAAAATGGATGTAAAGTATCTAATAAAATATCAATATACAGGGCTATAGAAGCCAAGCTTAAAGAATTAAGACCAAAACTCAAGAGCCAATGGGTTAAGCAAGGGGTCAGGGGGCAGCGTACACACAAAAGTCACGCACGCAGGGGAGCGGCGTACACAAAAATCACGCACGCTCAAGGGAGCAGCGTACATAAAAGTCACGCACGCTCAAGGGAGCAGCGTACATGAAAAGTCACGCACGCTCAAGGGAGCAGCATACATGAAAAGTCACGCACGCTCAAGGGAGCAGCGTACATGAAAAGTCACGCACGCTCAAGTCTGCGTACGCACAAAAGCACGCACGCAGGAGACAGCTTCCAACAGGAAGCGTATCCAAGGCTCAGTGGCGTAAGCTAAGAAGCTCTGCACACTGCTCACTGTCTTCTCCAAACAGCAAGAACACCATGATGAACCCAAAGCTTCAAGGCATCACAACTTAGCCATCCGAACTCCAAATCCGGATTTCCAAGGCTCCAACTGGAGTGAAACTGAATGCTCTTCCACATGGAAACATCAAAACCCATAAACATCCAACTAAAATAGATCAAACCATGCAAAATCCAAAAATAGGAAAACTTAGATCTAGAGCAATGGAGACACTAAATCACAAAAAGCCAAGAACTAATGTTGATCACCATGTCCTAATCTAGCTAATGGACCAAGAAAATAGGGTTCTCATGTAGTGGCAAGATGCACTTGCCTATGGGTGGAGAGTGGTGGAGGAAGGAGAAGAAGAAGAAAATAAATGGTGGTGGTAATGAAGAGAGAGAGTGGTAGGTGGGGATTATAAAGAGGGGGAGTTGTGGTGTGTTGAGGGTGGAGCATAGGCTATATATGGTGATCCAATACCTATTAAACCCAACCAAACCAACCCAAACCAATCCATACCAATTAAAACCGAGCCATGACAAAACCCAAAATACGAGAAATACTGAAATTTCACAAGTTGAGAAAAATAAAAATAAAAATACATGCCAAAAATCAGATACGAGTATAAATACGAATTACGGGAAATGAGGGTGACAAGGGTCGAAGAAATTTGTAGTAGGCAAATTTCTGGACTACCGCATGGTTGACTCCAGATCAGTGGCAAGTCAAGTTGAAGACTTGCAATGTATTTCTATGAACTGGTTGCCGAAGGTATGGCCTTATGTGAACCGTTTCAGGTAGCTTCTGTGATTGAAAAACTTCCGCCTCTCTGGAAGGATTATAAAAACTATCTGAAACATAAACGTAAGGACATGCCATTGGCAGACCTAATTGTCATGCTTAAAATAGAAGAGAATAACAGGAGCACTGAAAAAATCACTTCTATAGAAGCCAGGGCAAATGTCTTGGAAACAGGACAAAAAGGAAAAAGCTGCACAGTTCAAGACATCATGTTCACTGGATAGCTAGTAAACTCGATAAATATTTACAAGGGAAGGTTCAAGGCCAAAAGCTACCTATCCTGGTACAATAACTTTTCAAATGATCTCTCTCTCTTATGTCTACATCTTGTCTGTAAGGAGTCTGTATTGTGTCTGCATTGTACACAGTCAAATATTCATTCATGTGGGGATTGTTGGAAAATGTGAATGTATATTTGTTATAATAATAATATCATTTTTTTCTATCAACGAATCTATGAAAAGGTGTACGAATCTTTTCATTGGAAAAGGTGTACGAATCTATTTATTGGAAAGGTGTCATCTTTCCATCGTGTCTCTTTATTTCTATAAATACAAATATGTTTGGAGCATTCAAGAATCATTCAATTTCATCCATATTGCATTAGTTAGTCTAAGAGAGAGAGAGACAACCAACGTTGCTTCGACGAATTCCTACGGTGTGAAGTGCTGCTACCGAAGGAGAAGAACCGTTGTATCCTGGGAGACTAATCGCCATTAAACCGTAAGCACCAGTGTGGGACGAATATTGTCTTAAGGACATTGAACCAAGTTCAAGCCTCGGTATCATTTATTTATTATATTTATATTTTAATTTCAGAGTCTGAATACAGAGTTGAAAATATTTTTAATAACAAGATCAACTACCACAAAAGTGTGTGTAGTTAACTAGGAGGAAGGGGGAGTTGCACAATAATGGCAGTGTCAATCTTCAATCTAAGTTGCAAAGTTTTCACTTTCACATACATAGGCCTCCATTTGACTGCGTGTGTGCCTAGAGGAGCATATCGGATGACCATTCTTTGACAAAGTAGGAGGTTGACTACATGACTAGAAAGGCAAGCTCCTATTATTTGAAGGATGACACTCTTATTAACTTGTTCATTGTACAATTCCATCTTATAACTACCTAACAAACGAAGGTGATAGCATATGCTTCTCGGCAATTGTGGCTCCATGAGAAGAATTAATCGACAAATGTCCTGTAACATGCAACAATCATTTTGCCTCTAAGCACGTATGCAGCTTGGTCATGGATTTTCGATGCCAAGCTACTATTGATATAGTTTCCAATCCCAACCATGGTGCACGTAAGCTTAGAAAAGCATGACAAAACCGGTGGTTAGGCAAACGGGCTGACTAAAAGTAGCTAGCTTGTTACTGATCTCTTTCAAAGGTTGAAGATATTGTGAGATGGATTTGTCACCTTTAGTAAGGGAGTGCGGCTCTGTTTTGAGTTTGACGACGTCAGAGGAGCAAGAGACATTTTCCAGGTCTCTCTCCAGGTTGTCCAAGCAGCCATGTGGCATTTTCGCCTCTGGTAGTGATAAATTCTGGTGCACAAGGTTTGCTTCCATCGATGAGTCCCGCGTAGTTTGAAATGATTAAGGATGGGTTGGAATAATGAGCTCCATAGGAAGTAGTTCCCTCTCCAGTTTGACGGAAACATAGTGTCAGATGTTGGTGAAGGAACTTGTTTGATGGAAAAAAAAAGGATATTTCATTTATGGTGGATGGATGGACCGTTTGGTTTTCAAAGACACTCTGATACCATGAAGAGAAATAGAAAAGGAAAAAGGAAGATGACAATGTTTTTGAATTTTCATTTTTCACAATACTCAATCATGGTACAGTGCTTTCTATACATAAGGATTCTGGTTCATAAGACCAACCTGACATGATGACTTTAAGAAATATTATCATAGATATTTCGATTAACATTAGTTGTTCGTCTTTTGAGTGAAAAATTAATATAGCTAAGATCGGTGCTTAAGATCAAATAATTGTTGTATAAATGAGTCATTTGTGCATATAAGAAGATGTAGCTGATATGTTGTTAGTATGGTGTACAATACATGAAACGTATCTTATGGTACCATATGATATACTACTGTTTCATAAATATTGGTTGAGTCGTTCATCTCAGTCGTTCCCCACGGCTACCTATAGTGACGTCAAAGTACCAGTGACCATAAAATACAAATTAGACTGGTAGTTTTGTAGGTTTGTCTATTTGACTCATGATGTAATATATATAAAGAGTTCGGATTTTGGAACTAGGTTGAATTGTAAAGATTAAACAAGTAAAATAATTTAGGGCCGACCCTAGGATAAGCCTATTGGGTTTGGACAACCCCCCTCTGCTTAGGACAACCCCCCAGGTCGAACATGACATACAAGAGGTCGGAGTCGTAGGTAATCTCCCAGGACCAGTCCAACAAGGATCAAAGGACAACCAAAATAAACTCGGACTTAGACAACCCAACTCTCCATAGAGGCCCTGAAAGAATTATCAAAATAATGTTCCTAAGTTCTAGGATTACTGTATCCTACTATATATGATATGACATTTGATGCATGATACTATATTAGAATTGCTAATATAATCTCTGAAGAAGTTCCCATTTGTATCTTACCTCATATCACATATGATATGATATGAATAACTGTTTTTATCAGCTCTTTAATGCAGTTCATTTCTTTAGCAAAAAAAAAAAATTGCTGAGGTAAGATAACAAAGTACTATAGATAAGAGTCTATTGTCTAGAGTAGATAAGAGTCTATTGTCTATTACTAATAGGCAAGATGACAAAATACTCTAGATACGTACATTCATCTCTAGGCCACAAGACAATTGCCACTATTATCCATTGTTGCCTCCAAGTACCTATCTAGGTTGCAGAAACATGGATACTGATAGGGATACGGACATAATATGGACTAGGAATGCAAAATCCCTAAGAAAATTTGGATACAAATACATACACATGAAACTTAACACATAACTACGTAGATTTTGTTTATAATCTCACTAGTATCAGTATCTATAAATGTTACAAATAAAGGATCATGTGACATATATATTAGTTTCTAATATCTCCATTATGTTTGGAGGGAGAAGATAGTAGCTGATGCTGATACAATCCTGTGGAGGAGTATCCATGCAACCTATAGGCCGCTATCATAGAGCTCCAATCCCCTCACACTCCATCCTTTATATCAGCACAACGGAGTAAATGATGAAACAGAGCAATTGCCTAAACTAACTCCTACTACTGCCAACTTCAAATTTCCTGCCCAAAACCAGAGAGAGAGAGAGAGAGAGGAGAGAGAGAGAGAGAGAGAGAGATGGTTTCCCTGAAGAAGAAGAAGAAGATGGTCCGTTCCTTTCTTGAAAGAGAAACAAGTCCAGTGGAGATCTCCCAAGATCATATACAAGTGGATCTTGAAATCATCAAGAAATCCTTCAAAGGGAATGAGGCGGTTTCGGCTATCCTCTCAGAGGGCTCTCCTTTGCCGGAGTCAGAAAACCCCTGGAGACAGTGGTCTTGCTTCTACTGCAACCTCAACCTCCCCGACTTCGCATCCCATAGGAGGCATATCTCAATGGAGCATATGGTACCCCTCGCTGAACGTCTGCTGGCCAACTTGCCAGGCTTTCTAGAAGAGTTCCCTGAGGAATGGACCAAGAAGATATCTGAAAGCTGCTGGAAACCCATTAATGTTTCCAACATCGCTTTATCTACAGAGGGCTGCTGGCCACCCACTACCGATTGGGATGTGTCGCTCATGTCGACAGACACGGAGAGGGCCAAGCTTCTTGAATCTATCGGTGTGTCCTTCAAGACTCTTCTAGAGAAGAAGATCCTCCATATTAGCCAATTCTATACTATACTAGACTATGCCATGGGAGCAGTGGAAGCCCTACCGTCGGGGAAGCTGCTGATGATGAAAGGAGTGGATAGGACCTCGACGTTGTGCTTTCGCTGCCTGGAGGCTCCACAACTCGGGTATGTCCTATACATCTTGCGTATGATAGAGATGTGGACCGAAAAAAAAACCCTTCTGATGACAATGATGTCTTCTTGATCCTCAAGACAATGTGTTTCTTGCTCCTCCTGACAGCAATATCAGGGTGGTTCTTGATCACAGCAGGTCCAGTCTCCATATCTATGCCGATGGATGGTTTAGACAGTCTGATAGCAGCAATGGTAATGCTTCTTGGAAGGTTAATGTTGAGGCCTTGGTTTCTTGGTTATACAGTGGTGCTAGTGTTGATGATGCTGTAACATCTTTGATCAAAGCAGAAAGTGTAAGATACGATTTAGGTCATCGTATACTTAAAAAGTATGTCGTGATATTTAAGAAAATGAGTGTTCTTCTGGGACTGAAGAAATACTGGATGACATATGAAGTTGCTTTGCTAAAAATAGAGGCCAAATGTGAGGATGAGCACAAGGGAAGGGCCGAGGCAGAGCATGCCACTAAAAGCTTTAAGGCTATTCTGGAAGGATGGAAAGCTGAACCTTCCGACGAAGTTATGAAAGCTATCAACCAAGTCCTTAAGGGGGCAGAAGATATCATCAAAGCCTCTGGGAATAGGGATGACGAGTATAAGTTTGATACTCAAAATGGTTGTGACATATCTAAGGAAGACGACGCCATAATGAAGGCGTTAGCGGAAGAGAAGACAGACTTAAGCATGAAGGTATGTGTAATTTTCAGCATTTCCAGAGACAAGTTTAGAACCTTTTGTGTTTAAGCTCGTCTCACTTATAACTTGCTAGTTCTGCAGTACCTTCAGAATACGGCACAAGTCAAGAACACTTTTGCTGCCTTTCAAAGATTGGAGGAAAGGTTTGATAAGATCGTTTGTGTTGATTATCTTACTATAGTCATACCATCAGTGAAGAGTGTCCTACGGGTTGGTTCTTGTTCTTCACAACTTATTTGAAAGCTTTTACACTCATATTACTTGATGTTTATCTTGGCAATTTTAAAATGGCAGGAAAAATGGGAGGCCGACGCCTTATCTGAAGCTTTCCTGAAGGAGTTCTCAAAAACAGTAAAATTGCAATAGCAAGTTATCAAAAGGACAGAAAGAAACTCGGTCTGAACTCCTCTTTCCATTTTAACTGCAATAATATGTTTGTGTGAACCATCAGAATAAATCAGTCTGACATAATATTTTGAAAATTGTTTCTCTTTACCACATTCAAAATGATCCATCATTCCAACCAGTCATTGGAACATGTCTATCGCCAAATTATTGTCATTCCTATTGTAAATATGGATCTGTATGAAACTAGAACAAAATACTACGATCGAACTTTTATTTATTAGTTGATCAGTTGTCATTAACCAAATATTTAAAATCTGAACATGCTACATCTTGATGGGATTTTTAAGTTTTATAGTCATCAGAATATCAGAGATATTGGAATATTAGAGAACTCTCTCACAAGCTTAGTTTTAAGAAAATGATGGATAATAGTGAAGATTGTGGTATCTTTAATTGTGAGAAAGGATGGACATCAAGTGAGTTTGTTTGTTTGGTTGGTTTTAAAGATGCCAAGATCAAAGAGCATTGAGGACTAGGAAGCACAATTTCAAAGAAACTTTTGAACTATTCAAAATTCACCTTTGGAGGATTTTGGTAGTCTTTATGGTATCAGTAGCTTAAGCTTTTCATCTTGTATTCTAAGATCTCTAGTTACTGAAAGTGCTTTCTTTTTGCTTTGTCAATTGATAACTATATGTTGTTGTTAGAGTTGTTATTATCTATATCGTGCTGAAGGAAAAATCTTTGTGCAGCCGAACCTAATCTCTCCAAGCCCAGGCCTAATTCAAATGATAGCTTTTGTTTGAACACAACAAAGAAGTACGGAATTGTGTAAAAGAGCATTGCTTTCTCAAGAGACAGTAGTAACATTTGGAAGCGTTTCTTTTCCCTTGTAATGGACATTGTTCCACTTCCTTTTTTGGTATTTCAAACATCCCCACTGTATACATGTTCTTGAACCATAGAAATTTATTTTCCCCCAATTTTGTCAATTTTAGTGTGATGTGATGTAGATCTATTTTTGATTCTTCCCATTTCTTCTCTTCTTTTTTTGGTCCTCTTCTTACTATGTTCATTTTTTTCACTTTACTTTTCCAAATGTTCGTCAATTTATGTTATAAACATAATGTTTTGTGATAAGGTATAGATCTATTGCCGATTCTTCCCTTTTCCATTTTTGGACGTCATCTATATGATTTTCAATTTTTTTTTACTTTATTTTCCCAAAGTATATAAATTATGTTATTTTAACATATTTTTGTGATATCATAGGTATATTGTCCATTGTCCCCCATTGTTATGTCTTTTGGATGTTTTTTCAGACGTCTATCTTCCTTTTTTCGGGTTTTGATTCCTTTTTGTACTTTATTTTGCTCCACTAGAGCTCTACAAATTTTTGATCACTACAAATCCATCATCAAACACAAGATCTTAATTTTTCTTGAGGGTATTTATATATCATTTTTTTCTATCCTTTTTTTGACTGGTCAGTTATTTGATTTTTTCCACTGTAACTTTATTTTGTGCTTGGTCGAATTTTTTTAGTTATGATGTTCTAAGCATGCATGTCTGCATACTCCATTTTTTACCTTATATGACAAAAATATCTAGATGACAAAATTGTTGTGACACAATTTTGATATTTTTGATAATTGAAAAATAGGAGTGCTGTGATACTGGTGGTTGTGATGTTTTAAGCATGCATGTATCGCCAAATTTTTAAATATCTAGAGAAAAAGTATCTTTAGATGACATAATTACAATGTTCTGATACTTGAAAATTTGTTTTGATATATCAGCACAATTATATCATATTTTGATTGAATGGATACTTGAAATATCTAAATAACTATTTTGTTTGTTTGACATGCATCTATGTATGTCGGGTAGATGTTTGTAATTTGCTCGAGATGGAGTTGTTTGGTACTCTATGTAAGTACTAATATTTTGTGCTCTTTTTTTGCAAAAACATGCTTAAAATTCAATTAAATGCTGATATTTTAGAGCATGTTATACAGTAATTTGCTTGACATGCTTAGCTTATAAATTTTTGTCACACTGCTGGAACATATGCTTCATTTGGAAATTTAATCTTCATAATGCGTACATTAACCATGGAATTTCAGCATTAAGCTGTAAAAGATGGTGGATGGGCGACAGAAAATAGTACGTAGTACAGTTGATTTTGAACCCAAAAAAAAAACCTATTTGTTTGCTACGCATACTTCTAGGCATGGCCGGCTCTTGGGTAAGCTTGACAAGACTTCGGACTGGGCAACTCCTCTCCATAGGGTAACCTCCCAGGCTATTTAGTTTTCTTAGGACCGGTTCATGTCAGACCCAACATAAACCTATATGTTTTAATAGGAGTGAAGGGCAATCAAAACTAGTTCCAGCTAAGGCAACCCAAGCTCCTGGGCCAGCCCTGCTTGTAGGCTAGATACTTGAAATATTTGTAGTATTCTGCTCTGGATGACATACTATTTGTAGACATGTCGTTCGAGTTCGATTCAGTCAAAACTGAATATTGAAAAAATATTTCGACATCTAATTGATCGGGAGAATCCATATAGAACCTTTCTAGTTCGTGGATTAACTTTTGTGAACTAGAGCATACATAATTTTAATTTTAGTGACTCCCAACGAAAATAGGCTATGTTGACTTCTATAAAGCACTATCGGGCACAATATATAGGAGGATGGGTGAAAGATCCCAATTTATATGGCTTAAAAATCTACGACTTATTAGTTTTGCTACCGATGACATGGTAGCGAATGATTAATAAATTAGTCTCATAAGACGTGCACGTTTGAGATGTTTCACTCATCCATTTTCATCGTATTTATTTGTAGAAGTCAACATGGCATATTGTCGATGGGAGTCCCTAAAGCTACAACCTTGTTTGCTCTAGCCCAAGAAAATAATTTTTTGAAAGTTCTTGGGGAAGTATCTACAAACATAGTACACATGTCACGGGGTAGTATGAACTCTAGTCCATAAATCACAATAACGTACAGAATATGAAATACCCAAAAGATCGACTAAAAGAGATAAGTCTGAACGTTGAAACGGATATGACCACAAGCCCAGATGTTATCAAAGGTGAAGAAAAACTTCACATAAGTCCAGTTTGGCCAAAGTGAGGAATTAAAATCGTCATTTCAGAGTCAGACAGAGTTTGTAGGTGTTACAACCCACTCTCATTTTTTGGGATACGAGTATGTGGCTAAGTCATGTCTATGCCACAACATCAGTTGTAGTGCGTTGCCTAGACCTCAATTGCAGACTTCATTCCGCAAATACTCAAATATTTAAGATTCTACCAGATCTAACTAACTAATATCAACGGAGAAATCGATGGTTGATCTCCAAAAGCATCCATATGTTCACCACATGATCCATTGTGCAGGGTAGTCAGTCGCTTAAATTTTTCAAAGTATCCAATCAGAATTGGAACAGAGGAAAGCAATAACTCGAAATATACACAATATGATATGCATGCATACATGGAAAGAAAAGAGCACTTTCTAATATTTATGAGAAGACAATAACTAGAGACCATATCAACAATAATTAAGTTCAAGTGTAAATTATGTTTTAGAATATAAGTGTTTCGCATGTGGACGGATTAGGACATATAACAGTACATATTAGTTTATGTGTTATAACTCGATTCTAAAATCTTAGGTTATTAGGACAATGTTTGTAAATTTGGAATCCCTGTCATGCAAGTTGATGCACCCGTTGACCCAAAAATCAACTATTTCAAAATCTAGATTTGTATATATAGTCTTGAATATTTCAACGCTACATTAGGATCGACGGTTTGGACAAAACTCAATTCATTTGGAGTTATGGTCATTTAGTTTCTATGTCAAAATTCATGTTTTCGGTAAAATTAGTTAGTCACTTTCTACTTCTAATTAATACTAAATATACTACACAAATTCAATATCTTTGAAATTACACTATATTGTAGTTCAACATGTCAACTTCCAAAAAATCAAACGGATCTCATTTTTGAGTCCCCCCTAATCACAAAACAACCAATCGCAACGTGTTTTTTTCACGGTCACCTGATACTCTAAAAATTCATAGTTCGAATTAAATCTCTTAAAATATATACTATAAATTTTTACTTGATAGGTTCGTGTTACAAGTGTTTCTGAATAAGTCTTGTATCTGTCCTAGTCTTTAGGAGTTTGTTATGCTACCAATAGTCCTTTGTATGTCCTAGTCTTTAGGCAAGTTTCAGTGGTTTGTTACTAGTAGGATACTTATCCTAGAATCTCTCCTACTTGGATTGTCGCTTATATAAGCAGTTTGCTCAGTGAATAATCTCCATCTGGTTATCATCTCATACTCTTCTTCTTCTATCTTTGAGTTGTAACAGTTCAAAACTAAAATCGAATGGCGAGGGAGCTAGAAGATATGACCATATAAAGTTGCTACAATGGCGTGAAATAGGAATATTTTTACGACTTTTGGAAAGACAAGAGGTGCTTGGCTTTCAAGAAAGAAATAGGAGTACTATTGTGTGGTGTGCGCGCGCTCGCGCGCATGTGTCATATAAATGGATGTCGAGTGCATTATTATTTATTTGCATTTTATTTGCAAAAGTATTTTAATATTTTTGTAGAAATTTTATGACATGTCAAGTGCATATTGCATAACTTAGATCATTGTATAATGTTTCGATGCAAAAGTATTGAGTTATTTGTGGTTGATATAATTATAAACAATGTATTATCGCTAATGCATAGTTATTCTGCTGAGTTGATCTACTACCCAGAGTCGAAGACTACGATTGGGTGTGTTTCTAAAAAAAAAATACTAGATGAGTCCAATTTCGTGGCGTTATAATTTATTAACTCTATCTTTTGTGTAAATTGTTGTGTGTGTGTTTTTAGTATTTTGTAACATATATATTTTGGATACTAAATTTTTATTATTATTTTATTATTGAAAATACTATTATTATCTATCATAAAAAAAAAAACCACTTTTAGGATTTACCTCAGGTCTCGAAATTAAAAGTACGGCACTGCACGTAAGCATGGGCGTGGAGTTGGGCCGATGACGGGACAGGTGGCACCGCAGGGTGCAAGCAAGCTGTGGAGAAGTAGTGCAGGCTCAGCAGACGTGCACGGTGAGGCTGTCGAGGAGGATCAGGAGAGGAGAATAAATGAGATAAATACGGAGAGGCATGGAAGGTCATGTGTGTATCGGGCCGGCCGGGCTGGGTCCAATGTTATTTTATCATGATCTGGTTCGGACTTAGTCCAACTGGACCGGTTCAGTGCTGCTCCGGTTTAAAAAAAATTATTAATGTAATTAAAATTAGTCATACTAATACATAATAAGATCTGAAATAAAATAATATAGTAGGTTCATACACTACTCGTACATAATTCAAATTATGTGTATTGATACTACTGACACGTATAACGCCCTATCTAACAACAATAATATATATTAAAAAATAGTGTATAAAAATACAAGAGTGTTTGAAGGAGACGAGTCTGTAGAATAGTATTTTTTATTCCTCATATTCATCATATGGCAAGGGCCTATATATAGGGCTAATGGGCAACCCAAGGGTCATGAGTTACATAACCCAAGGGTCATGAGTACATGACTCCAAGGGTCATGTGTAACTCATGACATAATGGTGAATAAAATAGGTTTCACAACACTCCCCCTTATCATCATTTTCTTGGATCCACTTATGAAATACTTCAGGATTCAATAAGCTAATGGGGTGGATACTGCTGGATCAGAGTAACTTGGTTTGCCTCATTAAAACCTTGGTTGTGGAAAACCCAGTAGGAAAAACCATCAGTCCTAAGGAAAAGAGTACAATCCTATAGTTTTACTCCTCCTGATCTATACAAGCTTCAGGCTTGCAGGTCTTTTAGTTGCCTCATCCTATTCCTCTTACAAGCTTTACAAAAGTACATCGTGGCAGTGTTTTGGTACCCAATTGCTAAGTTATTACAAGATTGAATTTGTGTACTTTGACTTGTCCCTTCTCTTGAAGTTCGTGGTCCAGAGAATTTGGGGGATATGGCTTCGTCTTGTCACTCTTCATGTATCCTTCTGAAGTGAGCTACGCATGTGATGTTATCTTCAAAAGGGTAGTAGGTCAAGTTCACCAGTCTTCAGGCCAGTAGATGCCAAAATGTGCTGAATGACGGAGCGAAGCCAAACACACTCCTTGGTTTCATGGATTGCCAGGAGTTCAGAATGGTTGGATGAGATAGCCACACTGGTCTGTTTGATGGACCTCCAGGAGATAGCCGTACCACCGAAAGTAAACACAAATCCAGTTTGTGATTTCTCTGTGTGGGGATGATCTATAACCTGCATCTGATAACCAAGTAAAGTGGAAGACCCACTATTGGTAATATAGTCCTAGGTCTATAGACCCTTGGAGGTAGCGCAGATGCTTCACTCCATTTCAGTGGCGCTTTGTGGGCGCTGCACTGTATCTGGCTAATAAGTTAACTGAAAATGCTATATCAGGACGCGTACGTAGCCAGATAGAGTAGTGCCCCAATGGCATTAGGTAAGGTACTTCAGGACCTAATGATTCCTTCTCCTCTTCCAGTGGACGGAAAGGGTCCTTCTTTACGTCCATGATCGAACGACCATTGGTGTACTAAGAGGATGGCATTATCCATGGAATTGTTGTAAGTAATCTTGTGTATATGTAGATTGGAATAACAGGATACCACCCTTTAGGTGTCGATCTGTAAGCCAAGAATACTTTGTTTTCCCTAGGTCTTTCATTTCAAAAGTGTCTTAAGGCTTTCAGATATCTCAGTGATCTCTGCAGGAGATCCAATGAGATTTAAATCGTCGACATAAACGGCGAC
Organism: Iris pallida; assembly: GCA_029216955.1. Classification (NCBI taxonomy): domain Eukaryota; kingdom Viridiplantae; phylum Streptophyta; class Magnoliopsida; order Asparagales; family Iridaceae; genus Iris; species Iris pallida. The sequence continues at coordinate 38,836 of JANAVB010001524.1, forward strand.
TATACAAACCTGTTCTCGATCTTTTATAAAGATACACGGGCAGACTTTATCATTAGTAAATCCTTGCGTAGCAAGAAACTCACTTAGTCTGTTATACCACATTTTTCCTGATTGTTTAAGACCGTACAATGATCTTTGTGTAACCTTACAGAATAGGTGTCCCCGTCTATCTGTTTTCTTTGGTGAAATTTTATATCCTTCCGGGAGTTTCATATAGATATCTTATCTATATTGCCATAAAGATATGCAGTCACAACGTCCATGAGCTGCATTTGTAGGCTTTTCAGAGAAGAGAGGCTGATCAGGAATCTGAAGGTATTCCCATCTATGACCGGAGAATATGTTTCTTCATAATCTATTCCGGTTTCTGGGAGAAACCTTGTGCTACAAGGCGTGCTTTATAGCGCACAACTATGTTGTGTTCATTTCTTTTTCTTGTGAAGATCCATTTATATCCCACAGGTTTTACACCTTCAGGTGTTTGGATATGGTCCAAAGACTTCGCGTTTCAAGAGTGAGTCCAGCTCTACTCCTATTGCCTCGTTCCACTTTGGCCAATCGCCTTGCATTTACATTCCGCTAGAGACGTGGATCGATGTCATCGTCATTTTCAGTAACGTGAACGGCAATATTGAACGAAAAATCGTCGTCGACGACTGTGCTTTTTTGTTCAGTACCTTCCAGTACGTACATAATTTAATGATATTTCTCCTGTTTGTTCCTCTTCAGGGGAAACTAGGAGGGGAGAGGTAGCTGATCTGAGCTCAGCATCCTGTGTTTGGATCTTCTTAATTTCTCCAGGATTTTTTCTTTTACGAGGGACTTTGTCTCTCGAACCTGGTGGGCGTCCTCTTTTAATTGAGGTATTGCCATTTCTGCTGTCGGCGGATTGCATCCATCTTTGGGGATGTCAATCCTAGCTGGCGTGTTGGCAGCAGGACGTGTGATCTGACAATCTTCTGGTTGTCAGTAAATGTATCCGGAAGTAGATGTACAGTGTTCTGAAGATGTAATATCTTCAGGATCTCATCTTCACATTGACTTGTACGCGGATCAAAATGAGACAAAGTTTTTGTGTCCAAGAAATTGTCTTAGAAGTCTTTGGCTTCTTAGACTGTGTGCCCAGTTTAGGAAATAATCATTCATCAAACTCACAGTCATCAAGACGTGCCTTAAATACGTCACCCGTCAGGGTTCTAGGTATCTAATTATAGAGGGTGAGTCAAACCCAACATAGATACCTAATCGACGTTGTGGACCCATTTTGGTCCTCTGTAGGGGAGCAATGGGGACGTAAACAGCACAACCAAAAACTCTCAAATGAGAGATATTTGGAGGTGAACCATAAGCGAGCTGCATCGGAGATAGAATATGACCTCCAGAAGGTCGTATTCTAATAAGTGATGCGGCATGCAATATAGCATGACCCCAAGCTTCCACAGTCAACTGTGACTGCATCAACAATGGACGAGCAATCTATTGTAATCTCTTAATAAGAGATTCTGCTAACCCGTTTCTGGGTGTGAACATGAGCTACAGGATGTTCAACTTCGATGCCAGTGCTTGGCAATAGTCTTGAAAAACCTGTGAAGTAAATTCACCCGCATTATCAAGTCTTAATTTTTGATATGGTTATCGAGGAAATGAGCCCGCAACTTAATTATTTGTGCCAATAGCTTAGAAAAAGCTAAGTTGCGGGTGGACAAAAGGCAGACATAAGACCATTTAGTAGATGCATCGATAAGTACCATAAAGTACCTAAATGGACCACTTGCGGGGTAAATAGGTCCGCAAATATCTCCATGAATTCTCTCTAAGAAGCTAGGAGACTCTAGTCCCACTTTCAAAAGGGATGGTCTCGTTATAAGTTTGCCTTAAAAATAAGGTAGACACGAGTAATCATACTTCTGAAGAATCTTCAGGTTCTGCAGGTTGTGTCCACTGGATTGGCTCATGATTCGTTTCATCATAGCTGATCCTGGGTTACCCAGTCTATTATGCCAAAGTATAAATTTTGGCGATGAATGACACTTCTGGTGCACAATCATGTTAGCTTCTGTTGATTATAGAGTATGATAGAGACCGAGGAGTCCCTTGAATCGTTCTAAGAGTTTTTGAACCATCTTTTAGACGAGTAACATACAGATATTCTGTCTCATTTTTCATTTGTTCTAAGTGATATCCGTTTAAACGAATGTCCTTGAAACTTATGAGGTTCCTATTGATTTAGGAGAGAATAATGCATCTTTTATTATTAGTCTTGTTTTATTTGGGAGCAATTAAATTGCTTCACCAGATCCTTCTATTATGTTTGATAGTCCTGATATCGTAATAACAGGACCGTAATCATATAAGCTATAAAAATAGCTTTTTTCTCGAAGGATTGTGTGCGTCGAGGCGCTGTCCAAGGCATTCACACTTCATCTATAGATCTATGGAAAAAAAAAAACAACAACAAACAATCGTAATTAAAACAACGGTTTGAAATACAATTTTGTTTAAAAAAAATTCTCTTATATCGATCGACAGGCCGATATAGAGATGTCAATAAGTTGCTTGCAAAAATGCATAATTATAAATATAATTTGAGCAAAAAAAATAATATTCGGTCAACCCCTTTCAGTAGCTCTACGTGAATATGACCAGGCAGAAAATGGGAGGAGGGTCACCGGGGACCTCTTAAGAACCAAGCCCCAAGTTCTTCTGACATCATACCCAAATAGGTGTACCTATTCGGAGAGACTTCGTAAAATTTTCTTTGTCAAATGTAAGAATAAATATCATTTTTCAAGAAATTTAAAAGAGAAGCATAATATGAAAATGCGGCCAACAAGTTTTTTTTAAAAGCATGAAATAAGATAATGGCTCTAGTCGAGTAGGTCGTCGTTCTCGAAATCTTCCGCCGAGAACTGAGTAGACGGCTGCTTTCTACCAGATTTGTTTCAACTTGAGACTTTGGCTCGCTTGATACAGATTTTGTAGATGTCGCGGGGTGCGACAGTTTCTGGACCAGTGTCCAGTCATGCCACATTTGTGGCATTTGTCCTCCCAATTTTTCTTGGGAATGGACATCAGTTCTGTGGTCTTCTTCACTTTTTCTTTGCCCCACTTTTGCTGCTCTGGGATGAAAGTTGTTCTGGGTGGACTTTGGCCGGCCTTTATGGGCATTCCCCATGTTAGATCTGACCTTATGTTTCTTTGCTTCTTGGAAGAAAAATGAGCTTCTGGGAGAGGAGCTGAGCCTGCAGGACGTAGGTTATGAGGGCAAGAGAAGTTCTCTGTTTTGCTCTGCCATCATCAGGGTGGAGTGCAATTCAGAGTACTTTGTGAACTTCGTTCACGGTACTGTTGCATGAGGATTGCGTCCTTCTCGTGGAAGGATGTATATGTTTTTTCCAACATGCGATACTCCGAGACTTCTTCACCACACAACTCAGGCGTGAGGTGATATTATGGAGAGCTGAGTTGTACTCAGCTACGGACTTAAAGTCCTGAAGTCGAAGGTTTTCCCACTCATACCTTGCACGTGGGAGGTTACATCTTTTTTATGTTTATAGCGGTCCCCAGTGCAGTCCACAATTTCTTGGGTCTTCTACAGTGAGGTATTCGGCCTTCAGGGTCCGATCAATGTGTCTTCTGATGTAGATAATGGCTTTCGCCTTATCTATATCAGAGACTTTCACTGTAGAAACAACCACAGCATGTCTGTTGTATCTCCCTACCAGTGGCCGGAGCCGATGGAAGAAGAGTTGAAATTGTGGCTAATAAGCCCTGGGCACGTAAGTGGAACTTCAGGTCCACGTGCCAGCTCAAATAATTTTTTCCAGCAGCATCTAGTACTTCGAAATCGACACTCGCTATTTTGGCCATTTTATCTATCATGTGAAAAACATGCATAAATTAAAATTAAATATTTATGCGAGAGTCTCGAAGACAATTGAACAAGAACAACCAAATTTAATATTCTAACAACAAAGTACAGTTTTAACGAAAACATATTCTTCCAAAAATTAGTCCAAAAATTTCTTTTACGAATTTTTTTTTTAGTTGACACAAGTACTAGATAATTCATAACAGATACTCTTATATACGAGTATATGACAAAAATAAGTACCTTGAAGAAAGTAAAACCAAGAGAAATATCTTAAACTCCTTAATTTTTTTTTTCTGAAAGCAAACTTTGTTTGAGAAGATCATGGACAGTGATACGAAATAAGGATGAAGGACAAAGTAAAAACAAGAAAAAATTAATCTAGACTTTGTCTCTCTTCTAACTTGTATAGTTCAAGGACTAATGCTTGTATATGAATATACCATAACAATTTCCATTGATGTTCATTCTGAAATATTTAACATAAAATGAGTCACAGTTGAATCTTCTTTTCTTGAAGAAAATGATAAAGCAATGGTATGTAAATACGATAAGTTTAGTAGCAATTTACCATGTATTGCATCGATTTGCACAAATTGTCACTGGAGCTAACTATTTTTGAATTGCCATAAATAAATAACTTTGAAGAGGCAATTTACTTCTCAGTTTCAACAACAGTGTTTAAAAATTACCTTTCTTATCGTACGGTGGAAGGCGGTAAAAAAACAACAACGGTACGTCGGATCTCCGGCGTTGCACGAGCTTCGTGCTGATAACGTGTTTGAAGGAAGACGAGATCTTGTAGAATAGTATTTTTTATTCCTCACTATTCATCATATGGCAAGGGCCATATATATAGGGCTAATGGGCAACCCAAGGGTCATGAGTTACATAACCCAAGGGTCATGAGTTACATGACCCCAAGGGTCATGTGTAACTCATGACATAATGGTGAATAAAATAGGTTTCACAACAAAGAGTACTAAATACACACACTTTTTCAGATGCCTATGTAGAATCCTTAAACCTTTAGTTAGGCTCTCATTTGAGTCATTTCCTATAATACAAGCATTCTACAACAACTCTATTCAAGGATATCCTTCCGAGTCGCGCTTATTGTAAAATCCACTTAAATAATGTCAAATTTACGAATTTTTGAATGGAGGTCCTTGTTGCGGTGCGCGTTGAGGTTGTTCATCTTGCAATTGATGTGGTAGTTGATTTTTTATATAATAATAGTCCCTTCACACTAGATTGCTCGTTAACATTGCAAGAGATGGAAAACAAAATTGTAATTAATTTTGATGGATCGTGTCTTATTTATAGGATTTTAGGGTGCAAAATTCTCTAATACCAAATATAGTTGTTATAAGGGTATTCAGGTCATTTTTAGCAAATTGATCTAAATATCCCTCAAACGGCTAAAAACTGTCATAATGGGGATATTTTGGTAAATATACCCCCCAAGATATATTTCGTAGTTGGAGGGATAAATTACCAAAATACTCCTTAACATTTCATAAAATGACTATAATATGAACTATTCTAGTAATTAACGACCTATCTAATAATATATATTAAAAAACAATATATAAAATACAAGATACACACATTTTTCAGATGCCTACGTAGAATCCTTAAAACCATAGTTAGGCTCCCATTTGAGTCATTTCCTATAATACAAGCATTCAACAACAACTCTATTCAATGATATCCTTTTTTGTCGCGCTCATTGTAAAATCCACTAAAATATTGTCAAATTTTGAATTTTCGAATTGAGGTCCTTGTTGCGGTGCGCGTTAAGTGTCACGCCCCGATTCGTAGAGTCATTTATTGACATATTTTATCTCTTAGAATCGATCGTCCTCGCTTGGGCGTAATGCCGTACAAGTCTGGATTGCACTTGTACAGGCAAAGATGTTACATAGGTGATAATCTTCAAATAGGAACACATTGCAGCGGCAGAAGCAGACAAATTGAAGTAAATGAGGACAATCTTTCTCATTGAATAGAAATAGATCACTTCTTTTATAGCAGCGGAGATAAAAGGATAACTTGAAGTCACACAGAGATATATTGAACTTTATTCTCTTTATTGATAATTGAAGAAGAGTACAAGACTTGTATTGAAATACAATGCTTACAACCAATCTCACTTTACAATAAAAGCCAACTGAACAATGCTACAAAGCTTATATTTGATACTTGGATACATTGGATTACAACTCGATATACCAACTTGGCTTACAACTCACTGGTACAACTGATTACAATGTTCCATACATTATGTCCTTTATAAACAGAAGACATCATCTTGAACAATGAGAGCTTCTGTATGCCCAACAAATCTTCGATGTCGCGGAGCCGATCAATCCAATCTTCGTGTACAGAATATCTCAAGTACGAGTACCTGCCCACAAAATGTGGGTCAGCACATCATCTATGTACTGGCGAGCAGAATCCAACCCACTCGCCTAAACCAACACTAACTGGTCAATTTTAGCAAGCATTTAATAGAATGATCTTTCTACTTGGGGCCTAGCATCAGTTTACAGTTCATAGACAATAATCATAGTGAAGCATGTAAACATATTCTTAGCAATATTCATGTGGACATATCATTATAGCATACTTGGTGTTATCATGCAAAGGCATCATTGAGGCATCGTTAACATTATCATCTTAAACATGTTGTACCAATTCTCACTTTAAGCATCACTTAGCATGTATGTTATAATTGAGCAATGTTTATATCAAGGCATCCTTCTAGCATACTGAATCTAACATGTTAAGCAAGTTCTCATATTGAAAGGCTACACATAGCATCATTTATTTGGCACATTAAGCACGCAAGTTAAACCAACACATATATTGAGTATATCACATTTAAGTAATTTCTTACCGATAGCCAACTCCCTCGTACCTGCATCAAATACAGGTTAGCAGACATACTTACTCTGCCTGCACAAGACATTCATTAGCATGTATCCTGACTACATGGTCACTGGTGTTTAACCATACGGACGTTGCCATATAGGTCTTCATTGGTAATGCGATGACTCCAGAGAAGGTAGCTAGCCCCAAAGGATGCCTCGCAAAACCCGTGCCCCTACTGGTACGCCAATGTTTCCTCCTAGGCCGGATCGGTCGCCCTAACGTCCCGGGATACCGTCCGAGAAAACATATCCCCATCTCTTATGCATAAGTTGTCCTATGACCAAGCGAATGTGTGTCCGACTCAATCGTGAACATAAAACATGGTGAAATATTGAAGTAAGGACAACAGTGCATCATCATTCATCTCATTCAAGTCATGTTCAATGACTTATTCATTCCCAACATTACCATCATTTCATTTGGTGATCTCAACGATCCCAAGCCTCATCAATTATTATTGTTTGTTTCATTGCAACATTTCTCATTGCGTTCTTTCTAAGAAGGAACAACAGCATTCATTCATTTCGAAGGGACCTGTAGCATTTCATTCATTTCATAGGAACAATAGCATATTCAATTCTTTTCTCATGTATCATTCTCGCAACATCTCATTATTCAAGTAATTCATTCATTTCATCAATATTAAGCATAAGGGACATTATCGATTCATTCTCAGGCATCATGTTACATTAGTAGTTCGAGTGTGATTCAATCAGCCATTCAAAGTTCATGTGTTATTCATTCAATAATTTCCAACATATGCATCTCTATCGATTTAGCAACTAAAGCATCGTATCACAATTATTTGACATTCAAGGTAAGAGACATTAGGGACATATTCCTAGCATCACATTATTCCATTTATTAAGCATGCAGGAATAAGAAGGAAGGAGGACAGTTCCACTTGCCTGCATAAAAGGGTCTTTTTTTCTGGTTGCACACATTCCTCCTAAGCATAGCTCCACCAGCGAGCCACGTTCTAACACTTAATCCGTCTAGCCAGCTCAGAGAGACTGCATCAGTCTCAACTCTCTTGATTCCAACATAAGTCACGGTCTAACATTCTGATCCCATCCAACAAGTCAACCAAATGTCTCGTGCGGAGCGGGGCATTACATATATACCACTCAGAAAAGTTTCGTCCTCGAAACTTAAGAAACAACTCATCTACTAGATTCACTTAATCATAATGAGTTACTCATTCAGCTTCAATTCAATATTCATTTCAGCCCACTTGATCATTTCAAAATAGTTATCCAACTGTATCATTTTAATCCATCAACGATTCATTCCATCTTTCTCTTTTCCAAATACTTGCAACTTTTCATTGATTCACCAACATTTTTCTTGCATTCTATCTTGGTCGTAACACATCACTTCGTTTGGATCCATACACATATTTCAGGCGTCTCCAAAATATATGCATTTCAGCCAAAGTCCGTGCTAGTGCAATAAATTCTTCCCACAATATTATCTCAGTCGCAACCTATCACTTCGGTTAGATCCATACACATATTTTAGGCGTCCCCAAAACATATGTACTTCAGCCAACTTCTATGTTAGTGTGATTCGATAAGCCACAATATAACTCTCTTTTTCAAATCTGACTTAGCATCCTTTCAATTGACTTATTACTTCATTCACCTCGCCACAATTATTTTCTTCCAAGCCACAACAGTTAACATCAGGGACAACTTGGTTAAGCTCTCTATCCAAGCATAATATTTTTAACATTCGGTCAAGGGTCTAACTTAGAGCCAATCATATCAAGCGTTTACAACATGCAATCATATTCCTTACTAAATCCAACAATATTTTTCACCGAGGCAATTCATCTTTTCTAAACGATACAATCCGACATCACCAACTATCGATTACCCGAGTCAGGGTATAATTCTATGCAACAGTCAAGGTTGACCCGGCTACCCGACTATAGATACCTGTCCAACATTCCCGTCATGAGCAGTCAATTTCGCCTCATAGAATAATTCACTACTCGATACATACAACTCAAGTCTCATCCCACGATTCTAGTCCCGATATAGGCCGACACAT
>JANAVB010001525.1:0-17679 GCA_029216955.1 Iris pallida
ACAATAACTACCACTTACTCCACTTAACGTTGGGTTGAGTTAGTATATGAATATGGATTTATGGTTTGAGGGGAAGTGGGCTTAGAAGGAACGGACCTAGAGCTTAAGAGTTAATGTTTAAACATTAAGTTAGATGTGGGAGAGGAGTGGGCTTAAGTATTTAACAATATGCTTTGTAAGATAGAAAATTTGACTCTAGTTAATGATGGATTTATGAGCTATGGTAGTATCCAGTTGTTTCTAGTTTACAAAAAATAACAAATGTTGATAAGCAACAAAAGTATAATTTTATTTATTTTTGGTAAACAATATACTATACCATGCATCACAAATTATTTATATTTTCTTTCATGTTTTTTTTGAAAATGTTTTTTTCTTTTATTTTTCACTATTATAAAAAATAGTAAAAACATAAATACACCAACCAACACATGTTATTGTATTTTTTAACAATAATAAAAAAAAAAAAAAAACTGAAGGAAAAATCAAAATACTACGATACGGATTTGGGAAACGTAGTTTTTAAAACTAAAACTCTAGTTTTTAAAACTACTTTTTCTTAATTTTAAGGCTAAATTACAACTTGATACCCTCAACTATTCAAAATTTTCAACTTGATACCCTCAACTTTGATAGGTACTAACTTAATACCCTATCTCAACTAATATTTTTACGTTAATACCCAAAAAAAAATTTATTCCTAAAATACCCCCACCCCTACCCCTTGGCTGCTACTCCTCAAACCCCCCCCCCCCCCCCCAACCCAACCCTCGGCGGCCATTACCAACACCCCCCCTCCCGCGGCCATCCCCCTCCCCCCTTCAACCCGGCCCCGACACCCCCCCTCCCTCACGGCTGGTACTTGCCCCCCCCCCACCCTCCGGCGGCCACCCCCCCCTCCCCTCCCCTCGGCACCGACCACACCCCCTACCCACCCCCGGCCTCGACGACCCCCTACCCGGCTCCGGCCCTGCTCCCGCCGCCCGATCGTGCGTGCTCGCCGCCCGATCGTGCGTGCTCGCCGCCCGCCGGCCACCCGCAGCGGAGGGGGGGGGGGTTAGGGGAGAAGAGAAGGGGCAATTTGGTCCAAAAAAATTTCAGGGTATCAAGTTGGTACCTATAAAAGTTGAGGGTATTAAGTTGAAAAAGTGTGATAGTTGAGGGTATCAAGTTGCAATTTAGCCTAATTTTAAAGAGAGGAAAAATCAAAATAGTACGCTACGGATTTTGGAAACTTGAACCCGCCGCGATCCGACCCGAGCCGACCCGACCCGAGGACCGTCCTTATTAAAACTGAAGGAAGCATCTAGGGCTTTTCTATCGGGCACCATAAAAAGAAGAAGAAAAAAGAAAAGAAAAGGTGGGAGACGAACTGAAGAAGAAGCGAATCTCGTCATTCAAAATTCGCTGCTACCGATCGCCATCCGGAGCTCCACTTCCGCTCACTTCCAGGTACTTCACGGAGTTCTCTTCCCTCCTCCTCAAATTTTTAGGAGTTATTGGTCCGTTGCGCATGCTAGTGCTTCTTCATGATTTATTGTTAGTTCATAGATTATAGAATATGTTACAAGGACACGAATTCGACACGACACGATTCGGACTCGTCGGCACATGTTCAGGAGTATATGCGTTTCCTAGATTCCAATTAGTATCTCCTTTTTCATGCTACGAATGCTCATCCATACTCTCGGTTGATTTTTTTTTTCTTATACGAAGCCTTTGTGTGCAGAATATGGAGATTTTGTTAGGTTTTAGTTACAAGGAAGGTTTTTATATATGCAACACAATTAGAAGAAAAAGAGAAGAAATTCATGTTTTAACTGTGTTAGAGGATCGGAAGGTGGAAACATTTTTATTTTGGTATTATTCTTCACTTGCTATACTCTCTGTTGGATGACATACAAGAGGAACTTTAGAATTAGGGTTAGCCATTTGGGAGTTTTATGGTGAAAGTGAATAGCAATTGTAAAGAAACCAAGACAGATTCAATTAAATATATAAACTCTAGTTCGAACTCGCGAAATATCTAAACTCAAGTCCTTTTTCCAAGCTGGGATTCAAATTTAAGTGGGTTATACCAAAATTGTTGGTATTTTTTAGATGGTTTCTTCCAGTTGAACAAACAGTGAAAAATGTCAAGTCTTGATTATGTAGAGCTCGATGGAGCGACAATAGCCAATTGAAGATGTTTGTAATATGCTTAATATACTGTCTGTAATTAATTTGATTACATGTTTTAAATATATACAAATCCTCATCATAATATCAAAGATATTTCTATGACTTGCAGGTTTCGCCGGATCTTCTATTTGGTTGGGATACTGAAGTAAAATGGAAGTTAGTGAACCAATGGCTTCCCAAGCAACCAATGTTGAGTACCCTTCTTCTGAGCAGTTTACTGCTGAACACACTGCCACTGATTCTTCCATTGAATCTGGTGGCAGGGAACTTGCTCATGTATCATCTGAAGCTGCGGTGTATGTTTCAGCAGATGGTTCAAATGCCGGCGATGTGAATCCACATGGTCATGATGCAAGTGCTATTGCACATGACACGTCACTTGGTTCACATCAGGAATCCAAGTCTGACGGTGGAGACAATGGAGCTGCAGGGGCAAGTGAGAGTTTTGTCAGCCATGAAATCTCACCCAAATTACCTGCTCATACAACTGATTATGACTCCATGAATGGATCTAGTGCTGAATTAGCAAGTTGTCAGCCTGCAACGGTCGTTGAGAATGGGCTTGCAGCTACTGTGGCCGGAGAACATGTTGCTGAGCAGCAGGTTGAAGATGGTAATGCAATATCCTGCCAATGAAAAACGTGAAAATTTTGTTAGGTTAATATCTTGTTTCGAATATTACGTATAAGCATGTCTTTATTTCCTGAAAGATCATTAAATCTCACTCTTTTTTTTTCTGTAATATTATGTGGAAATCTGGCTTCTGAACAGGAACATGAATTGTAGTTTTTTTCTTTTTCGTCTGACAGTGAATTCAGCTGAGGAAGTTAGATTGTGGAATATGGTGAAGACTAACTGTTTAGACTTCAATTCTTGGACGGCGCTGATAGATGAGACAGAGAAAGTTGCAGAGGTATATTTTCGTACCTTGTTTTTCTTGCTGGTTCTGTTCACAATTTGGAACATGAGAAATTTTGGGTTGTCTAAGTACTCTTTTTGGAGTCATAATTAGTCTTTTAGTTGATGAAAGAACTGAGCATATATAAAAAAAACCTTGACATCCACCATTAGTTGTCTATTGGCAGTAAAGGTTTGTTCTTTAAGGTAACTTATTTAGTTTTGCTATAGAAGATCCTAAGAGGCTTTATAAATACTGAAATTCACACAGCATGGAATGATAGTGCATGTGATGTTTGCGTGCTGTCCACCTGTAGTATAAAATCAATATTCGATGTACTCTACAATATATAATTCAGGATGAAATTGAGAGAAACGTGTGAAGGTTTATTGAACTTCTGTAACTTCAACTTATAGATTAGCTAGCTTGTATGAGTAGTCACTCACTGTATGTTGGAACTATATATATGCCATCTGGTATAATAATTTTATTTAGGTATAAGTTAATCAAGTTTTGTGATGCAACTATCATTTTTATGGAAGTGTACAAGGGTTGTAAATTGAAATATTGGAACGTGTATTGGAAATTTGGAATGTTGGAACATTTACCGACGATTTTTTTTCTTTACGAATTTGATCCTCTCTTTCCAGGCGAAGGTTCCACTTCCTTCTTGTAGTTACACAGGTTCCTTCATAGCAAAGGAAGTGACATGTTATTCTAGGTCCTTAAGAGCCATTTAACACAAAATACGGGAAAAATAAAATTACAGCTTTACATATATAGAAATTGGAACTTGAATAATGTATCGTTTCTATGTTCTATGGTTATTGGTTATACACAAGGTTTGGACATACTGAAAATTAACATGTGTAAGGAAGCAACGAGCTTTCCCTTTTACTAATAAAAGCTTTCTTCTTTTACAATAGATGGTTGCCCTTTTATGAAGAAATAATTGTATTCTTTGGAAGTTGGAGGTGGTGCCAACTAGGATAAGAAGAGAAAATTATTTCAGGTAGTTTGCACACATGCAATAGAGAGGAATAGATGCACATGTTAGGAGTGATACGATACTGATTAAAGGAGCTCCTGGAACCAGAGGACGCCTAAAATAACTCTGGATTTAGGCTGTAAAGAAAGATACGGTATTTGCTAATGTTGCATAGGAGATGACCCTTAGGGGCTGTTCTGTTTCGATAGGAGGAAGTTAGCTGGATGTCGAAGAAAGTGAGAAGTTTGTGTATTACTTTCCTCACTTCTTTTGTTTGGAACGGAAGAACTGGATAAGTGGATAAGAGGAAAGTATAGCTATAGTTCCTCTTGTCTGTTCGTCTCCCAAACATTAGAAATTTAGAATGGTCCCCCTATATTTCTTCTTCCCACTTCACAATTTCTATATTTTTTGATCCATTACACCTTCTAATCATTCTCAATGATTATTTGTTGCTTCATATATTATACTCTTTGTGGTGTACAAACACGAATACAACATAACATGGCAACATAACATGATTCAGACTCATATTTTGGCATGTCCTGTTGTATTTTGGAGTGTCCATGTCGTGTCTAATACGTGGCTGACCCTACATTACATGGACACGTCATAGTTGTCGGAGTGTCCGTGCTTCCTAGGTCATAGTTTTTTTTTCAGGCTAGGAATGCTCCTCTTTACTTCTGTTTGTAAATTTTGTATGTATGTAGCTTTGATTGTGCACAAGTAGGAGAGAAGTGGGGAATAAGTGAAATTTTCTTCTTTCACTTATTTAACACTCCTCACACTTTTCTTACTCTTCCTAGACTTTTTGCAATAAACAGCCCCTTGGGCATGCTTGGCAATCCAAAAGTTGTAGGAATCTCCAAAAGCTCCAAAAAAAGAGGTAACAATAATTGCTACAATAAATTAATGTGGAAGACTAGTTTCTAAACTCATGATTCCACTTTTTATGAGATCTGGCCCAAGCTTAGAAGCCAAATCTCCTAGTAGGCCAGTGAATTTGATTAAGAACCGCAATTTGGCGGTTCTTACTTTGGAGCGACTTGGAAGCATGTTTCTCCGGCGATGGGAGCGTGTTTCCCCAATGACATGAGTGTTTCCCATAATAGGACCAGAATTTTAAAATAGAACATGAATTTTGGAAAGAAAGTTGGATTTTTTTTTAATACACGTTCATCAAACTAACAAGAAACTAATGATTACGTACCTTGACATCATAAAAAACACCATGTGAATGATCTCTCTGTAACTTTGAATTGAAATTTATAAATTCTAGTAAATATTAAGATCTATATAAATTTTGGTAACAATAATTAATAAACATAATATTTTTATTAGCGCACGCTCCTAATTTTAGACTATTCTAAGTAGTCGCGCTCCCCCGCTCCCGCTTTTGACTTCTGAGGTCCAAAGTGGTGGTTCTTACCTTATTCTAGCTGTGTGACGATTGGATTTTGAGTTTTAGAGATTTCTTAGAGTTTCGGGTTAGAGTTTGGGATTACCAAACATGCCCTTCAGAGAGCTGAATGCAAGAAAAATATAAAAGTAGCAGGACCCAAACTTTTTGAGATAAAGTGTGTTGTTTTCACAGAAGATGAAAGAAGCTAAACTTACTATAATTTGTTTATAAGTATTTTTATGTCCCGTCTGCAGTGAACTGATATTTCCGTTCTTGTTTCTAGTACAACATCCCGTCCGCAGTGAACTGATATTTCCGTTCTTGTTTCTAGGACAACATTGTAAAGATTCGGAAAGTTTATGATGCGTTCTTGGCAGAATTTCCTTTGTGCTTTGGCTACTGGAAGAAGTATGCCGATCACGAGGGCCGTCTGGAAAGCGTCGACAAGGTCGTGGAGGTCTATGAACGGGCTGTTTTAGCAGTGACCTATTCTGTGGAAATTTGGTTGCATTATTGTGTGTTCGCCATATCAACATTTGAAGATCCAGATATCATTAGAAGGTAAAAACATTTTATATATTAAATTTATTGGCATTTCCATTGTGATGAGTTTGCCGTAGTTGTGATTCCTGCATTCTTTTCTAACCTTATCTGGCATGCCTGCAACAGTGGTGTATTCATATGTATGGATGGGAGGTTTGCTGGGACATACTCAAGAAAAATCTTTTCTATTGTGTGATCCCTTGTTAGGTTTTCTTTGTACAACTTATTTTTCATTCTTTAGTTATTACTAATTTTGGTGTGACCTCATTGTATTCTGTGTATCTTGTTGCTTCAAGAAGTCCCTATAGTAGTCTTGTAGTTCATGAGTTACTGCTAATTTAACTATGACACTCTTGAGGATATCATGGGTGCACAATATACACATTGCTGCTGGGAAGATCAGGCTCAGTTTTGGCTAACATGCCACTTATGCTCTTTATCAGGAAGGTAATTGGAGTGTGTTTGTGCCTAACTTTGGATGTGTCGTTTGCTGTTAGAGCTATTTTTGTACTCCAGTTAACACACTGAGCATCTTCCTGTCATGTAGGGTTTCAAAATTGCTCTTGAGATTATCTATTTACCATACTTCCTTTGCCTGTTTTGTTGTGTTTCAGACTTTTCGAGAGAGGTTTAGCTTATGTCGGGACAGATTATCTATCATTCCTTTTGTGGGACGAGTACATCAGATACGAAGAGGCACATCAGGCATGGGGTCACTTGGCAATGATTTATACGAGGATACTCGAGAATCCTATTCAACAACTGGATCGTTATTTTAACTGGTTACAACTCTTTCATCCATTTGTTTATGCATTTTAACTTCATGTATGACCATAATCACAGGAAATTGTCACCTCGAAAACTTTTGATGCAGCTATAGATTCTTTGTTGTTGGTGTTAAAGTTTTGTTTTGTTTTTCTAAAAATGTTTAAACAGTATATCACCCTTAACGATTCTCACGTTTTTACTTTTTATTGAATTGTTGACTTACTACTTGTAACTATATTCATTGCTCATCTTTTATTTAAGATGCACTCTTTATACTCTCATCTACAATCTAGGAAGGAGCGTGGAGATGCAAAGCCAATGGAAAATCTGTGCTCAACCTGAATTGGACACTACACGAATCTGACATGCTCATGATAAAATATATACGAAACACGTTTGTCGTGTGTTGCCACACTTATGCCGATACGATTTGATTGCCAGTTTGCGATACATATTATCCAGTGTTTTAAAAGGTCCATGAGGCTCACCCTTGCTTCTTGTTTTCTCTGAGGCAAGGCTCTTTCACCTAGACCATGTGTCAAGCGCCTCACACCTACTTTTGAGACTCACATAAGGCACATGACTACTTTTGTAACTTGTGTGCCTCACAACTCATGCCTACTTATGAGGCGCACTTGCAACAGAAGAAGCTTGTTAGCCTAGTGTTTCTTTTCTGTAGTAGATGTTTTAGTATTTTAATATTTATACAATGACTTGATGATTCAACTAATATTTCTATCGTAATTAATAGCTTTTCTACCATGGCTTTTGATGTTATCAAGTCCATCCAAAATAGATCATGGTTGAAAATATTGCCACCAACTGGACCCTAAGGATAAAAACATATCAAATCAATCAACTAATCTTTCTAGTGTAACTAATATTTTTTTTTAGTGGACGATGATGAAGTGTATAAATCCATTTTTAGTGTTGTGAGAGAGATGATAATATGGGTGGTGATGATTTTTTAAGTTTTTTAAATTTTCTATTGAATATGATTACGAACTTGTGATAATTTATTCTGAGACTATGGTTAACTATTTAATTATTTATTTATTATCTTGTGATTTATGTACTCCACTTTTACTATTTTAATGGTGTTATGGATTGATAAAGTTACATATAATATGAGTTATTTGTTTGAAACTATAATATTTAAAAGAAATTATAAACAGCTGTGCCTCTTTCATTGACGCACGCATTGAAGCCCGCATCTGGTTGTGTGCCTCCGCCTCATGCCTATGTTCCAGGGGACCCTAGCACCTTTATTGCACATCGCGCCTTTTAAAACAATGATATTATCACATTTGAAGTATCTTAGAATGTACATCACCCTCGCAGCTTTTTTTGCATTCCTGAATATTATTCTTGTTCTTTATAAATATTGACATTTGAGGTTAGTTGGTTGTATTAATAGTGCTCACCATTTAGTTAAAAACTTTAAATCTTTACATTGAATGGGTAAAGGTGAATAAATAATTTGACTATATTGTCCACATTTTCTTTATCCAAATCCTCTTCCTGCTCTCATTATACAAGTGCTCTTATGTTGTTACCTCGACATAGTTTCGGAGCATCTTGACATAAGCCTCTTCATTTTTTACCTACAGCTTTAAGGAGCTGGTTGCTAGTCGACCTTTATCAGAGATAAGAACTGCTGAGGAAGCTAGCCTGGTGGTTGTTTCTATGGAGGCTGATGCTCAAGGTATCGAGGGTGAAGTTCGTCCTGATGGTGTAGAACAATCTCCTAAACCTGTAAGTGCAGGCATAACAGAAGCCGAGGAGTTGGAGAAGTATATTGCAATTAGGGAAGAGATGTATAAGAAAGCTAAAGAGTTCGAATCTAAGATTATTGATTTTGAAACAGCTATTAGAAGGCCATATTTTCATGTCAGACCTCTCGATGACCCAGAGCTTGACAATTGGCACAGATATCTGGATTTTATTGAAAGAGGGGATGATTTTAACAAGGTATGTTTGTGATGTTCTTTATTTGTTGCACTAATATTCTGGGTTCTTTAGACTGGTTATTGACTTATGGGGAAGTCATACTGGCTGCAAATATGCTTTAGTGACTAGTGTGCACGATGAAGCTACATTTTAAATGGGATAATCAGAGGATAGAGCATCGCAATATTGTTTGGTTTCTGTGAGGCTAAGTACTTCAAACCTTCATTTTTCACTGGTGGACTAGGTTCTTGATATGTCTTTTATAGTTGTTTTCTTTTTGAAATTCGAATCTCATACATGCAGGTGTTTGCTTATTGCTTATCCTCTTAACCATCTATCTGTCAAGCAAAGGGGGTCCCTCCTCCATATTGAGGGGCCTCTCTGATCAGCTAATGGAGTATTCCTTGTGCACTTTTCAGTTGGAATAATGCTTCTTTTGAGTTGACCTGTATTAAAAGTTTGACCCTTTTTGCCACTTCTGATATCCACAATATACTGTTTCAGGTTGTCAAGTTATATGAAAGATGTCTAATTGCCTGCGCCAATTATCCTGAGTACTGGATCCGTTATGTATTACACATGGAAGCCACTGGGAGCATGGATCTGGCGAATAATGCTCTAGCACGGGCCACCCAAGTCTTTGTGAAGGTATTCTTCTGGTGTGTCTATGGTTAGTATGTCAATAACGTATCACCTTTGCCTTTTCTAGAAGGTATGATTGTCAACCAGCCCCAAGCATTTTTTTCCCTTTTGCTCATCTAGTGACTTGATGCCAACTACTTTTTGTAATGGTAAATATAGCGTAATTGTAAGACGACAACATGAAGTGCCTTTATCCCAAAAATATGGCTCTCTTACATGAATCATTTTCTTCCATTTAGCTCTGTTAAAGGCGAACTCCTCTTAACATCAACACTTGCATTCTTGTTCACCGCTTCATAACATGTTCTTTTTAGTTTACTCTAGTTGTAGAAGCTCCTTTGATCTAGATCCCATCTTAGTTTACTCTAGTTGTAGAAGCTCCTTTGATCTAGATCCCATCTTTCCTTCCTAGTTGGTGCATCAATTAGTCCCTGTTGCGTATACGAAACTATCTCAATGGAGTTTCCTTTCATTTTTCTAAGTAACACGACCTCTAACGCCCTAAGAATGTGCAGATTTCTTATTCTAACTTTTACTCCATCGATAGTCACCCATCTCCTTGTTCTCATTTTACTTGCCCTCATTTGGGGGCATATGTTGTATAATTTTGCCCAAACCTCCAAGCCTTAAAGCATCACTAGTCTTTTAATGGTCTTGATAACTTTTCCTTTCAATTTCAGGGGTACTCTACTATTGCAAAGGTTCAGAAGCACTTAGCCACTTTAACACCTTGCTTTAATTCTAGAATAATACACTCTTCAGTCTCACCATCGTGAATGTAGCTGTGATTGCTCTACTTTTAGTTTGTTTTTGGTAATGGGTACTCCATTCTTGTTAATCTAGTTGCACTAGAACATTATATTATATAATCTAGTTGCACTAGAACATTATATTATATGTTAATTTTTCATTGCACGACCTTTATCATTCTCTCGAAAGAACAAATCATCTTCTTGTCATTTCCAAATATTTGTTTCCTTATGTAGTTGAGTAAATTTCAGGTACGTCATTCTTAGCTTCTGTTGACTTCTGATTTCCTCTTGGTACATTCTAAGATCAAGATTATTGACACTTTACATCATGCTCTGTTTAAATGTTTGTAATATGTAACATATAATGGGTAGATATTACATGGGATTGAAGTTCCACTTACACCTAGAAGGTTTGTGTCAGGAGTTCAACTTTGGTTCTGTATAACTGCATATTTCTGAACTCTAAAGGATGAATGTGAACAAAATTAAGCGTTCCTTTAACCTACGGGGTTGGCTAAACAACTCCTATTTCTCTATGCACTCTGTCAAGGATCAAATCTGTTAGGCTATCAGCACCCTCTTCCATTGGCCGAGATGGTATGTGATGATAACTGCAAATGAAGATCCAAGAACCTTGATAATTTTTCAAGTCAAAAGGCCGAATGCCAACTTATCAGTAGTTTGATTTTCAGTAATGGAAAGGTTTAACTTAGGATCCGTTTGGCAAACGGAAAGTTAGAGGGAATTAGGAAAATGGTGGAGATGACCCTAACTTAGGGTCCATTTGGCAATTGGAAAGTTAGAGGGAAACTAGGAAACCGATGGAAACTCTAGCTAATTTCCATTTACCATGTTTGGCAAATGGAAAGTGTTTGGGAAACTGGTTAGGCCCAATGCCAACATGGAAATTACTCCCCATTTTAGCTTACCATCCAAGTGGATGGAAACTCATGGGAGCAATTAAGCTCAAGTTATTTATTACTTTAATACTGTTACTTATAATTTTTTTAACATGTTTACGAGTTTCTACTTCGTAGCAAACAAACAACATTTTTAATTGGAAACTTCCATTTCTTAAGTTTCTTATAGTTTTTGGCAAACAAAAAGTAAGAGGCAAACTATGGAAGTGGTGGAAAGTAGGGCTACTTTTCATTTAATTGCTTGTTTGGTAGTTTGAAATTAGGTTAGGAAACTTGTAGGACTCACCACCAAAGTGGAAACTACTCGTTCTAGTTTCCATCTAAATGCTAAAAACTCATGAGAAACAATAATGACTCATTATTTTATAATTATTTTTTTTGAAAAGCAAACACCCACTTTTTAATCCTGTGTCTTAATATTTTTTATTATTACTAGGTCATTATTAGTTACCAAACATTTTAAGTTATGAAACTTAGGGTCAGTTTGGATATGTTTTCTGAAATTTTGTTCTCAAAACAGTTTTCAAAGAAGATGTTATAACGTTATTTTCTGGGTAAGTATATTCTGAGTTTGCGTTTGGTTACTTTCATCTAAAAAATGGTTTTGAGAAACAAAAAAATAAAAATTTTGTTTGGTAAAAAAATTTAAAAATATTTTTTTTAATAAAATCTTTGTTGTGTTAAAAATATGTAAAAAATATTAAAAAATATTCAGCCCGTGGTAAAAAAATAGAAAATATATTTTTTGATAAAGTTTTATAAATCTTTTTTGTTGTGTTAAAAGAAATGTAAAAAAATATTAAACACTATTCAGCCCGCCGCTGTCCACTGGGTGACGCCATGGCCACCGTTCCTGGGGTTCAAGTTCGGGAAGGGGGCTCCATTCCTGAGGTTCAAGTTCGGGAAGGGGGCTTCGATCCTCGCCCCGGGGCGGAGGCTCTCGCTGTTACTAGAGGTCCTATGATGCTCCTCGACACCATAATTGTCATCTTTGCGGCTGCCGACTCCGGTGAGATCCTTTCTTTCTCCTCCTTCCCCATCGTCCTCAACCCCGGTAAGCTCCATCCCGATCCAAACCCTAACCCTCATCTCAAAAACCTAACCACATCAGACATCTCCTTCCACACCCGACGTCGAGGTCGAGGTCGATCTTCAAGTCCAAGCCCAAGACGTCGGCGGAGCTCGTCTGCAAGGTTCGAAGCATCATTAAGGATGAATCGGAAGAGGAAGTCGACGGAGACGGAGATGGCGAGGGAAGCATTGTGTGTCATCGACGCAGGCAGAGGTGAGATAAGCACCACGGAGGAGAGACTAGCACCACGGAGGAGAGATCTTGGCCGGGATAACTGGGCGCCATGGGTGGGAGAGGGCAGATGCAGGCGGCTGTGTGGGCGACGCAATCATCTCATTTGGAAGAGAGTGGAGATGGAGGAATGATAGAGTGGGAGGGGTGGGGAGGGGAGAGGGGAGAGAGATTGAGGGGAGCGGGGTACCCAAGGCTTGGGATGGTTCTGCTGCTTCTGTTGTTTTGTTTTGGGAGTGTAGAAGTGAGAAAACATGTTTTTTTTTTCTCTTTTTCCAAAACGATGTTTAAACATTCGTCTCCCCAAAATTTTTTTGAGTGAAAAAATGAACTGTCACATGCCAAACACTATTTAGCAGGAATATGTGGTTTAAACTCAAAACAGTGAGTTAAAACACATATCCAAACACATCCTTAGTCTCTCAACCTGAATGGCCTTTTTAGGGTAAACCTGAACCTGAGCCTTTAAAAATGGGCAAACCTGATCTGAACCATATCCAGTTTAAATGGGTGGCTGTGATATTTTATTTTTTGACTTCTGGTTGACCAAAGTGGATTTTCCCCTTCTATTTTTCATATTTGTCATAAATGGGTCGATTTTTATTATGTTGGAATTTGAATTGGGTCGGGTTTGGGTAGACACATTGGATCTGAAACTGACCCATTCAATAAATGGATCCAGGCATCAAGCTTAACACACACGTTTGGTTCTAGGCTTGGAAATGGATCTAAGAGTTGGGATAAGAATTAAGAAGATGATAGTACTAATATTACCTTTGTTTAGCATGATATTACTAGTTCTTTTCCATATATTTTGTCTTATTTTGTTTGCTCTTAACAGAAACGGGTAGAGATTCACCTTTTCGCTGCAAAGTTCAAAGAACTGAATGGAGATATTACTGGAGCTCGTACAGAGTATCAACTTCTTTACTCTGAAATATCACCATCTTTGTTGGAAGCTTTAGTGAAGCATGCAAACATGGAATATAGATTGGTAGCTATCTTGGTAACCTTTTAGAATTACCGATTGTACTGGAACAATTTCGTAATTTTAACTTATGGTGATCTTGCAGGGAAACAAAGAAGCATCTTTAGCTGTATATGAGAAAGTTATTGCTGCTGAACAGGAGAAAGAGCAGTCCCAGATATTGCCATGGCTGTTTGTTCAATACTCACGTTTTCTTTACTTGGTAGGTTCTAGCTATCAAAGTTTAATCTGCTAGATAGTTCCATCAAAGGGCTGGCAGTCTAGATTTTCCGATATATGGGCCTGAGGAGGAGCATTAGGTGATACATAGTAGTAGAAGAAATACATATTTTGTGTTCTAAAAAAGATTAATCAGTGATTAATTGGCTGAGTAATCAGATATCTGGTGGCCAACTAATAAAATAATTCCAAGTAGCCACACAATTGCTATCAATCTTTTTTTTTTTTTTTTTTTTTTTTTATCTTCGAGTCATCTGATTAATCAGCAAGCATGTTATGAAAACCGTTTAATATAACATTGGTTAATATTGAGATCCTCCCTTTACTTACAGTAATAGACATATATTGAATTTGAACCTAGTTCTATTTGGATGTACCTTCTTTTTAATTTAGCATTCAAATTGTCTTCTTCCTTCTATGTTTGAATGTTCTTTATAGGTAGTAGGTGAGGTAGAAAAGGCAAGGAAGATTCTCTCTGGAGCTCTTGATCGTGTCCAACTATCAAAGCAACTTCTTGAGGTTTGAATACTTCATCCTTCAAATAACCTTATTTTAAAATTGCTGTTTTTACTGATTTTTCCTTATCATCTTGATTCTTTCTGGACGGGTAACCTGGAAGGTTCTCCTTGGTTGCATGAGTTTAAACTGCATGACCAAAAAAGGCAGGTCTATCTACCTGCTAACTGACTTTCATAGTCTTTTGGCACCCTTTCTCAGGGCTTAGTTAGGAACTTGTCAAAGATGGTTGGCTTGTTTGGTTATAATGATTTTGCCAATTCTTTTGCGGAGCTTTCTTGTGCTCCATAGCTGATCCCATTCTAATGAGAGATGATTTGTCTCATTAGCATAAAGATTACGATATTGAACTTGCTTTCGTGAGCTGTGCAGGCCGTCATCCACCTGGAGTCTGTTCTGCCACTTCCTAAGCGTACTGACTATTTGGATGCCTTGGTGGAGAAGTTTCTGTCACCAAATTCTGACAATTTTAACATGGCAAGCCCAGCAGACAGAGAAGAAATATCTTGCATTTTTATGGAGGTATATATATTCTGTTGTGGCTTGCTGTAAATTCTCATCAGAACATTGAGATTGTTATTTTCTTGTACTTCAAGTGTTTAAATAAATATTTTTCTTGACCAACCTCATCTGAGATTGATGTAGGCACTACTTAAATTATGAAAGATAATCTTCCGACATAATAACATATTATGTAATGGAAGATAAATCTTCTAGCAGGGAGAATTATTTTAACTATCTTCACATCTCTATTTGTATGATTGCGCTGTTTAACTGTCAGCCTGATAAGCCTTCTGAACTACTTCGCAGTTTCTCGATATGTTTGGGGATGTGCTGGCAATAAAGAAGGCTCACCATCGGCATGCTACCCTCTTCTTGCACCAAAAGAGTGCTTTGGTATCAAAAAAACGACAAGCAGAAGATTACCTTGCACAGGACAAGGCAAAAGTGTCAAGGACTTACACAGGTGAGTCTTCACCTGGTCAATCTGTTACGGGAGCATATCCTAATGCTCAAAATCAGTGGCCAGCTGGTTATGGACAAAATGTTCCGACTTGGCCTCAGACATCTGGGCAACAGTGGAATCCAGGCTATGCACCGCAGGTGAAGTACATTATTCTATTTATTCCATCATAGGTGGACTTTCTTTGATGTGTATTGATATGCATGTCTTAATGACTGTCTTGTTTCATGTACATCGGATATTATTCTTTTTGACATATTAAATTTGAAGCAATCATAGAAATCTATTTGTAATTACTTCATATGAAGTTATGTGACTTGCATTAACACGATATTGGTACTGCTTGCCAAAACCAAAGTATTCAAGTTTATGTTATAATATTTATATTGTTTTCCATCAAGGGCCTGCCAGTTCATTGCAACTCAAGCTTGTGCAGCATGACTTGCTGTCACTTGTCAAACCTTTCTTGTTTTGCTGTTTGCATATCATGTGCATTACCACGGTGCAAGCAGTAGAATATAGTAAGCTACTTCGACTTGTGCTGCAGTAAACTTACAGCAGCATGAGTTACTGCTGCTGCAGGCAGGTAAGGAGCAACTTGTGATGCACGCAGGCCCAGTGAGAAGATTATTCATGAATACAGTTTATAGGTGCAAAGCGAACCGGTTTCTACAATTTATTGCATCCAATTACGCAGTCCTATTTTCTAGCATTAGATATTGTAGCTCATACAGGTCAAGCTGAAGCTGCATCTCGCATATACAGTTAAAGCAAACAGGCTCCACTATTTTTCTCATCAAAAAAAAAAACTTTTTAGCTGGTTTACTTGCATCTACTGTGTTTATTGGCCATTTTGTTTCCAAGCGTGTAACTGAAATATCTTCCTTATTCTTGGGTTGCTTTGAGTACTAATGTTGCTTTTTATTGTATGGTTTACTGATGCATGTAATTATCTCTCAGGCTGGCTATAATGCTTATGGATATGCAAACTATGGTCAGCAGCAGATGCCAACAGCGGCTCCTCAGGCTGCAGCATATGGCACGTATCCTCCATCACATCCAATGCAGGTATTGGTACTGATTTCTTCAAGTATCATTAGTGTAATAAATGATATCTTTTTCATCTCTCATCAGGGTGGTTAATTTGGCTGCATGTTTAGTATCTGGGTTTGTATGAATCAAGTTGTGTTATTTACTTTGTTATTTGGTAAGCTTATTTGCTTTGCATTACAACAATGCTTCATTCCTTGTGTATCACCAAGGTTCTAAATATTGGATATTGGGTTCTTTCTGATTGTGGTTCGGGTCCTTTGGCACATTGGACAATATCTCGGCGATATAGTATAATATTGTCTGTCCTTAGCGGGCGCCTATATACTTGTATTTTTGAAAGTAATCTATATCCATTCTCTTGAGTGTCCCAGATGGCCTAAATGCCACTCTACCTAATGAAATAGTTATTGTGGATCATCGTTATCAGATACTCTCATACTCCTATTGCGAAAACATAGTACAAGAAAATAAAGAATCTAATTAAAGATAATAGTTAAAAGAAAAATAGATGTACTTATCTCTAGACTAAAATAATAATTTAATTAATTAAAGTTACTCGTCTCTAGTCATTGTCACTCATCGAGACGAGAAACCTTGACATCCTTGTGCTCTGCAAAAAGGGAGATCCCATTTGGTCAATGTCTCAATGAGATATGGTTAATAATGTTGTGCATAATAAAATTAAGCGAAGTATATTGGTCGATACTGATCCGTTACGGCCAATATTAATGCGGTTTGACATGTCTCGATCCGATGCCGACTGATATTGACCTATACCGCTATTGGGCGTCTCTTTTCCGGTCAAATTAGCAAAAAAAAAAAAAAAAGAATGAAAAAGACCAATCAGCAAGAGTGTAAAAGCATAGTAAGGTTGTAAAAGAAGAAAACTTATCTACCATAGGTAAACCAATCGGCAAGGGCTACTACTATTTCATTTCATTTCATTTGAAAACTACTAAAAAACAACACATTAAATACTTACAATTATGCCTAAATGTATAAAAAAATTCTAAATTCTAAAATTTTATTAATTTATTAATAATTAATTATATTTTCGATACCAAAAATCCATTACTCCGATCTGATAGTGCCGATATTGCCGGTCCCGATTCTCCTAGGAAGGATCCGATACCGATACTACGAACTATACTTATATATATATATAGATATATATATATATATATATATATATATATATACTGTCATCAGTGATGCAAGAGTTTGATGGCCGGACAAAGCCTTCAATATGGGGTCAAAGGAAGGATTTGGAGAATAAGAACATTTAATACAGAAACAGAAATCAGAATGATGAAGTTTAATTGAGAAGAAGCAAAGAAAAATAAAGTCCAATGCGTTAATAGTGGTGTCTGCTGGTGGGTGGGAGATTTAGAAGAAAAAGTAGAGAACTAAACCTATACTAGAAATCATCTGTAATTAAAGACTTGATGGACTTCAAACTCATTGTTCTCAACCTGGTAAATCCTCAGAGACTAGAGGCGGAAGATTATAAGAAAAGGAAGAGACGGAGCTTCTTTATTTAAGAAAAGAACAAAAACCTAAGCAATTCAAAGTTGGTGGTGGTTTCAGTGGAT
>JANAVB010001526.1:0-15609 GCA_029216955.1 Iris pallida
CATGGCAAGGTTTGCCATGTCAGCATGTTGGGCGACGTTTAGCGATGGCCCGTCGCAGTTGGCGACGTCCAGATACATATTTGCAACGTATTTCCGCGTCGCAAATCCGTTGCCAACGTCGCAAACCGTCGCTAACTGTTAGAAAAATTAAAAAAATACAGTTTTCAAATCCTGCACACTGCACTTTATATACAATTTAAACAAAATCCTGCACTTATACACAATTTAAACACTAATCCTATACACTGTACTTTATATTCAAATCCTGCACACTGTACACTACACTTTATATTCAAATCCTGCACACTGTACTTTACACTTTACACTGCACTTTATATTATCACAAACATCATCACAGACACATCATAGGGCCAATACATACAACTCATAACAAACATCATCACAGACACACTCCCGCATCACAAACATAAATATATTCAAATTCTGCATACTACCTTCACAGACACACATCACAAACATCCAATAGAGTCAAAAAAAATAAAAAGTCTCCCACCAAGTGTATAAACAAAAGTGTACCAATAAATAATTTGTCCATAGGGCCAATACATACAACTCATAAAAAAAATCAATAAAATCACTGAGGACCCCTGCTGCGCATCTGAGATAACATGTACTCTTACTGCTCCTGTGTGAACTGCACCGTAGGGGCAGTAGGAGGCAGTGCAATGTCTGGAGTCGGCACCGTCGATGGACCGGGAGGATGTATCTGCTCTAGCTCTCGCAGTCGCTCAGCATGCGCAGCAAGGGTACTCACCATCCTCCGAGTACTCTCCTCAATCGAAGTATGTACCTGAGTGAGTGAGGCAGACATGGCCCTTTGCGATCCCTCCAGCTCGGCTTGTCTACGCTCTGTGTGCTGTGTAGACTCGGTGAGCGTGTGCAAGCTGGCAGCTGTAGCCTGCTGCAGACTCATCAGCTCCTGTATACTGTGCTCGACTGCATCAAATCGTCCGGTGATCATCGGATCGTCGGATCGTCGTGCGGTATGGTGATCAGAAATCTGCTGCTGCAACTCGCGACGCAGCTCGTCGATCTAACGACCAATATCCTGAGCTCGTGATGACGCCTGTGAAGCTGGAGACTGCGCACTGACAGAGGGGGCCCGGGATGACTATGAAGCCAAATAGGCGCCGTAGGATCCCGTACCGTAGTACGTACCCTTCTGAAGACCACCAACGACGGTCATCCAGAGGTCGTCCGACGATGGAGATGTAGGCGGCTGAGAGAAAGTACCAGCCCCTCCCTCTGTTGGCGCACTAGCAGTAGCAGCCGCCTCCTCTTGTAGCCGAAGAAACTCGGCCTAGAACAATGTTTGCTAATATAGTAAATTAATAGTAAAGAATAGAACGTACATATGCCTGCGTCACCCTCTCGTCAATGAACTCCCCAGCCCTCCGATGGATGACCAGGAAGACGGTCACCATGTTGGGGCCCTCACCCTTTTTACCTGTTAAAATATATTATCTATTATTAGTATTATCCAACTATATATAAAATGATGTCCGTCATAGGAAACGTACCAGACGACAAAAATACTCCGTCATCGGAATGGAGCCACCACACCACTTACTGGCGCTCGACCGCGCCACCTTGGCCTTGTCAGACCGCTCCTGGTACCTGGACTCGTCGAATTAAGCCTTCATCGCAGTCTAATGCTCTGACGTGATCCAACCATAGATCGGCTTTTCGGAGCGATCACGAGACTTCTGATCGTGGATCGCATCACGGATGAGCTTGCTTGCGACGGCAAAAAATTGGGCCTCGATCTTCGTCGCCCGGTGTGGTGGATAGAAATAGGTCCTCTACAAGAAGTAAAATAGAAAAGTTGTATAATATACACAAATGATTATTAAAATTTAAAAATAAATAAATTTTTACCTTGAAGTGGGCCAACCAAAAGGCCTTCCTATCTGCGGGAGCATCTGAGTAGTTAATCCAAGGCCCACCAAAGTTCTGCCTCAGAAATAACCCCAGCTGTCTACTGCAGGAGGCCGATATCTATACAATAATAAATTTCATGAATATATATGTATATATAATTATTTGAGAAATATATATTAACTAATTAACTTACTTCGTAGGCCCGTCCGTCCAAATCTCCATACGCGTCTCGTCCGGGGGAGCACATGGAGGGTCGTTCTCACCTCCTGCCTGGGCAGGATTAGTCTGATCGCCGTCCTCCATATACTCGGCGTCGGCTCTTCCCATGGAGCCGTCGGCAGGAGGAATGCTGGACGTGGGAGGAATGCTGGACGCGGGATCAGGAATGCTGGACGACGAGGGAGGAGTCGCCAACCTGCTGGAACTGTCCTGTCCCGGTAATGGACCGGGAACATAATGGTACACTGGCGTACTCGGAGATAAGAATGAGGGTACGAAATCTGCATCCCCAGCCCGAGGCAGACGGGACTGCCTAATATAATATCCTCCGCATCGTCCTCCTGGTCTAGTCATACCTAATAATAACATATGACAATAAATATTTATATGATAGACATCACAGATAAAAGTGTCACTAAAGTGTCACAGATTTATATGATAAAAGTGTCACTAAAGTATCAAATATGATGATAAAACAAACGTACAGATTTAATCCTCTTCTGAAAATTCATCTAGTTCGTTTAGCTCTTCTTCTTCTTCTTCTTCTTCTTCTTCTTCTTCTTCCTCCTCTACATCTTCACTTTCATCTGCATCTTCCTCTTCAAATAATTTGACTTCTTCTACATAATTAGATGTGTAATGAGGAACTTCCGTCGTGTCCACTTCTATAATATTTGTTACAAGAGGTAGTTCATCCTCTTGATAAGCTATATCGTCAACCTCAAAGGTATTTCTAGCTTTGGTCTTGCATACTGCCCACCAGTCCGACCTTGTTGTTCCCCGTTTAGGATAACTTATGAAGTACACGAGCTGAGCCTGACTTGATAGGACAAATGGTTCATAGGCTTGATATCGACGCAGATAGTTTATATCCACAAGCGTGCTTGTCTATTTTCCAACATTGACCTTCAATCGGATCGAACCAATCACACCTGAATAACACAATCTTAGCAGGCTCTATTCCATAACTATATGTCAGCTCCAAAATCTCCCGTAGGATGCCATAAAAATCGTTGCCCGCATCAACATATTTGTAGTTCGAATATCTGATACACAAAAAGCTATTTTTGGTGGAATCGAGATCCACAAAGTTATCTTTGATCGGACAAGTTGTTGACTTGAACCTAAATCCATTAATACAGTAGCTTGGCCATATTTTTGCAGCATAAATTGGTCCCTTGGCTAGCGTTCTAATAGACTCATTCTCAAGTCTTGCGTATGGACGATCGACCTAAATACCACAAAAAAATAAATTAAGCTCATTCTCAAGTGCATATACAGAAAGGTAATTACAGAGTACTCAAGTCTTACATATGCACTCAACCATGATGGAAAATAACGTCTCATTTTTTGTTCTAGTTCTTCTTGTATTATGTGTGGCCTACTTGACCTCACATCATCATTAAATATGCTGAAAACAACATCGTTCAATTAATGTAATAGTACAATAATCAACACTATTAAAATAATGTAGACATATTAATTACTTATCCCTCCAGCTTCTCTACTTCATCATCGTCGCAGTTGAGTAATACATACACCTGAGCAGCCCTTAGCTCATCATCGTTCAGATATCTCTTCTTCATTTTACCCGATGGCTTTCCTGGAGCATTGAATACCTTCAGTATTGTATCATTACATTCATGATCTCCGTCATCGTTTCTGAAAGCTCTCGTTTTATTAGTTGCAATATGAGGCTTGAATTACATCGAACAAAAGTTTGTAATCTCCTCGAGAACATAGGCTTCACAAATAGAACCCTCGACCCGTGCCTTATTTTTTACCTTTCTTTTTTAGGTGATTCAAATGTCATTCGAATGGGTACATCCATCGATATTCGACGGGTCCACCAACACGTGCCTCATAGGATAGATGAATCGGTAAATGCTCCATAGAGTCGAAGAATCCAGGAGGAAACACCCTCTCTAGCTTGCACAGTGTTACCGCAATGTCCTTCTCTTGCTTTTCTAGACGATCAATGAGCAATTTCTTAAAACAAAAATCCCTGAAGAATATGCTAAGCTCCGTCAATTTATCCCAAACTGCCTGCGGTAAGAATTCCCGAAATGCAATCGGAATTAACTTCTCCATGAATACGTGACAATCATGGCTCTTCATACCCGTCAATTTGTTTTCCTTCGGATCGACACATCTTCTCAGATTTGACACATATCCATCTGGAAATTTTAGGCCCTGGATCCACCGACAAAGTCTCACTTTATCCTCCTTGTCCAGTGAGAAAATTGACTTCGGCAGGAACTGTTTTTTATTCTCCTCTATCAAATGCAACGCAGGACGTTTGTATATTTCTTCTAAGTCCAACCTAGCCTTGGAATTGCCTTTTATTTTTCTCTTTACGTCTATCACAGTATTAATTATGTTATCAAACACATTCTTCTCAATATGCATGACATCAAGATTATGTCTGATCAGATTGGTACTCCAATATGGCAGATCCCAGAATATGCTCCTCTTTGTCCAGTTATGATCTCTACCAAATCCATCGCACTTGTACCCAGTTGTAGGAACTTCGATAGCACTTGGAAAATCTCTAACCTTCTCCCATATCGTGGCTCCGTACCACCTTGGCGGTGGATCACCCTTCTCTACAACGCCGGCACGTAATGCATTCATGTTCCCTCTGAACGGATGATCTTTTGGCAGAAATTGTCGATGACAATCAAAGAAGTACGGTTTTCCTCTATATTTCAGGCGGAAAGCCTTAGTACGGTCCATGCAATACGGACATGAGAGACGGCCATGAGTGCTCCATCCAGATAACATTCTCTAGGCCGAAACATTGTTGATGGTCCACATAAGGGTTGCCTTCATTTAAAAATTCTGCTTCCTGGAAACATCGTACGTATTAGCGCCAACTTTCCATAACTGATTCAACTCATCTATCAAAGGCTGTAAGTACACATTAATGTTCCTCTTGGGATTGTTCGGACCAGGAATTATAACGGTTAGAAACATGTACTGAGTCTTCATGCACATCTAAGACGGTAGGTTATACGGAGTGACAATCACAGGCCAGCATGAATACTGGGATCCCGAAAGATCAAAAGGAGTAAAACCGTCAGAAGATAGCCCCAACCTGACATTACGCGGATCTGAAGCAAAATCAGGATACACTCGATCAAAGTGCTTCTACGCTTCTCCATCGGATGGGTGATCCAACACTCCTTCAATCTATTCTCGCATGTGCCAACTCATATTTTTGGCCGTCTCTTTCACCATAAATAATCTTTGCAACAGCGGCGTTAAAGGCAAGTAGTGCATTGAATCGGTCGGTCTTCTTGCACCGGTAGACCTTCCTGTACTAGTTGTCTTATAGCGATTAGCACCACAAAATCTGTACACATCTGCGTCCTTGTAGTCTTTATAGTACAGTATGCACCCATTGCGACAAGAATCGATTTTCTCGTATCCCATCCAGAGCGATCTCACCATCCTCTTAGACTGATAGAAGTCTTTAGGTAACTTAGCACCCGCCGGCAAGATCTCTATAATCAACTCCAACACTCGGTTATAGCATTCTTGCGACATGTTAAAATCTGACATAATGCTCAACAGTCTTGTAACCACCTCCAACGGTGAATGATCCTCACACCAGGATACAATGGAGTCCTTGCATTCTCCAGCAACTCCATGAACTTTGCAGCATCGACATTCGGTGCCTCTTCAGCTGTATCATGAACGAAACTAGGCCCCGCAACGTTGAAAACCATGTTCACGCACCCGTCGTTGTATACATGATTATCTGAAAAAAAAATTAGGTCCCGCATGCATATACGGCTCAACATAAGGCTCCGGCTCTGATGCTAAAGACACAAGTTCTCCGTATGCGGTCCACTGATAGTAATTAGGCGTGAAACTCCTCAAGTACAAATGATATGTCACTTCCACTTCTGGATAATATTTTACGTTATGATATTTCACACACGGACACTTAATTTTGGTGCCATCCATGTACTGAGGGAACGCCTTAGCAAACTGCAGGAACTGCTCTACTCCCGCTATATATTCATCCCGCACACCACACATATCATTAGGACGACAATTGTACATCCATGAACGATTCCGCAAGTAGCAATTCATATCAATTTGGAAATAATTCTGCAAAGATGGACACACATGTTCAGCACAGTAACTAGTCAAACTGGGTGAAGTTGAGTCGACTAAGTCAATATCTTGGACAAACTAGTCAAACTGGGTGAAGTTGACTAAGGCTAGGCAATTATCCTTCACTAGACATAGACATGGAAGAAATACCGATATTTGCAGTGTCCGAACTTCCTAGTGTATATTATAGTAGAGAGACATGGTAACCGTGTGTAGGGGTACAACTCGGGCGGGGCATGGCTCTGCCTACCTGAGCTCACTGCCTACAGGATAGTTCCCCTAGTATGCCTTACACTTGACCCTTTCCTCCCCTTCATCACTTGCACATCAGTGCATACCAGTGCACATGAGTGTATATGACCTATTAGCCTATGCCCCAAGCCAATTCTTCTACTCGACTTGATATCATATCCTCTTCATATCAGATATTTGATACCAAGATAGGAAATGTTGACTGATACTTGATTCTAAAATCCTTCCCCCCTTTACCTATCAACTGATACCAACTGATATCAGTTCTTCCAAACACTCACATAGGGGCTGTTCCACTTCATCAAAGGACTGATACATCCTATCAAAATACTGATACTATAAACCTTTTCATACTTCATATGGCTGATACTAATATAACAAGTAATGGACTGAACTTTAAAGGGAATGGGATTGAATCAATAATGTAACAAACTGAACATTTAGGACTGACCATTAACAAATGGGACTGAAACTCAAAGGCATTAGACTAAAAAAGATGGGAATATTAGACTGAACTAATTATCCTAAACTGATACCATACTCCAATGGGTCTGAACTGGATGTAAGGGGGACTGAAACTGATACATACAACTATACAACTGAATACTAATAATCTATCTATTTAACTAATATATGACACCTACTATATATTTACATCTCTGTATTGGGCTAACCTGTAACACCCAATTTTCTGAAATTAGGGTATTTTTGAAAATTTATTATTTTTATTATTTATTAATTGTGTTTTAGGCATAATATGAATTATGGTGATTTTTAGTGTAATTAAAACCATTTTCTAAGTCATGACTTATGACTTTGTGATTCTACTAGTATAACCCTAGTGTAAACCCTAGTTATTTCTTGACCTAGAAGTTTGCCATGACCATGTGAGCCTAGCCATAGGCTTAGAACACCAAATTAGTGATTTTAGCCTAAAAGGGTATTTTGGTAATTTTCTAGGATTTATTTGGAATGATTGGATTTATGTGTTTTTATTATTATTTAATTATTGATTAGTGTCATGTTAGTCCCTAACCTAGTTTAGCCCTAATATAGGGGTTAGCTACTAACCTAGAAGCTTTAGGATGGATAATTGGTCATGGGTTAAAGTGATATAAATATCTAGATATTACATTGTTGATATTTTGCTTAAAACCCTCCAAATATCTCAACCTTTTACACCAAAGTCTTTGCCTTAACCTAGAAGAAAGGGCAAGGACACCCCCCCTTGCCATGGCCGGCCAAGGACACCCCCCTTAGCAGCCACACCCTTCTATTTAACCCCATCAAAATCATTCATGAACAATTTACATGAATTTTAATCCTACAAAATTCCCTTTCTTCAAACCTTGATAACTTGATCAATTTTGATCCAAATTCACCTCTAGTTTCTTGCATTGGACTCCCCTACACTAGAGGATACTAGTTAGGGCCTGCTATCAAGGATTTGTGGAGCTTTGG
This sequence comes from Iris pallida, assembly GCA_029216955.1. Taxonomy (NCBI): domain Eukaryota; kingdom Viridiplantae; phylum Streptophyta; class Magnoliopsida; order Asparagales; family Iridaceae; genus Iris; species Iris pallida. The sequence continues at coordinate 7,960 of JANAVB010001526.1, forward strand.
GCATCACCAAGAGGAGAGGACACCCCCCTACTTGGGTGTTTTCTTGAGTTTTCACCAAATAGGTAAATACCCATAAACCTCGCTAATATCCTGTTTTTTCTTCATAAATGCATGCATATAGGTCTACCCTAACTGTTGGTCAAGTTTGGCAGGAAATAGGATTGGTTTGGTGTCCGTATTGGACACGTATCTGTGTTTGAAAACCCTTGTTTGATGAAATGCCTGTGTGAATAAAATGTTTTTAATTTCAAAAACTAATTGACAGGAAAATTAGGTCTTGTATTGTAGATCAGGAATCCTGAGGACTGAGTCGAAGATTTGGTGTCCTCGTGTCCAAAACGGACACGCACATACACGTGCAGACACGGTGGCAGTGCCCTGCTGCCACGCGTGTAGTGCTCACTGCACAGGCCGTTAGAAATCACCAAATTTGGTGTGGGACTCGGGGCAGTGACTGACAAGTCACTCCCTAAGTTTCAAGACTCCTAGTGTCGTGTCGGACACGGAATTTGGCACGCACTGATTTTGAACTGTACTGTGCGCACGAATTTTTCCCTACTGATACGCGCTCCGCGCGTGGACACGCGACTTCGTGGACACGACTCAGGCACCTAGACACCTACCCTGACACCCCACCTAGCTACTGACACGAACACGACACTTTTGGTTGGACACACGAGTCCCTAGACTAGTCGACACGCGTGCACGACGCTGTGTACGTATGTGTGTGTCTGTGTTTACCCGATTGGGTTTTTGAGGGTTTGGACACTTCAAATCGTGTTGTGGTGTCGTGTCAGGCACCTAGACACTAGAGGACACTTGGGGCATCACTTACCAACCCTTGGATTCGAGTCTTAGCTCGTGTTGGTGTGTGTAATCGAGTTTACCTACTTTCCTATACACTGTGTTATTTTTCCAGATTTTAGGGTATTGCCCAGTTTTTAGAATCGAGATTTAAACCTATTTTTGTTATGATTTATACTTGTATTTGTATATTTTTAGTGTATCTATACGTAGTATATATGTATGTGTGTGTGTAGGTGAGATTTTAGGGTGTATACAAGTATATACATGTGTATATACATGTATGTACATCTGTAGGTGTGTGTGTGCATTTGTGTGTGTTGTGGGGACTGTTTTCAGTTTCCAGAAACTGGAACACACCCCTCCCCCTCATGTCCAGTATTCCCCCTCTCTCTCACTGTTCTCTATTACACTCTCTATTTCTCTCTCTTTCACTCTCTCTCACATCTCTCCTCTCTATTTCCCTATATATATATATATATTTTCTTTATATATATATATATATATATATAGATATATATATATATATATATATATATATATATATATATATATATATATATATATATATATATATAATATATATATATATGTTATATTATATACAACTATATATATTGGTATATATATAGTTGAGGGTATATATATGGGCTTATATATATATATATGAAACATGTATATATATGTATATATGTTAGCTATTATATATGTATATATATATATATATATATATATATATATATATATATATATATATATATATATATATATATATATATATATATATATATGATATATATATATATATCTTTACTAGATCATGTATAGTGTTATATATATATATATATATATATATATATATATATATATATATGTGGGTTTTGGTATTATATATAGTGTATTCATATATTGATACATATATAGGTAGTAGATAGATTGTGTATATCTATATATATATATATATAGATATATATATATATATATATATATATATATATGTATGACTTCTAAATATAGGTTATATGGAAACCTAAGTCACTAGCCTACGGCCTAAGTGATTAGCCTATGGCATTGGGGCTAACCCAATTGACCTAATGACGTAAACACCTACTAGTTGACCCTTGTTGACTAAGGGTTGACCAAAGTCAACCTTAGGTCAAACTTGACCTAGTTGACCTAGATTGAACTTGAATTAACCTAGAATGACTAGTTTGACTAAACCCTAACTAGTTTGACATTAGTTGACCTAACTTTGACTAGTTTGACCTAGTTTGACTTTTAGAGTTGACCAGAGTTGACCAAGAGTTGACTTTTGACCAGATTGACCTAGAATCATGTAGTATGCATAGTAAACTTCATTTTTACTATTTAGAACACATTGTGACTTGTGTTGCTCTGATCAGGAGCCAGACACCTCTCCTCAGACAGCATATTCTCTACAGACATTCATACTGCAGGCGAGTACATTCTCTGACCATTTCATACTTGCCAGGATTTGTATTCTTTCTCTAGATTACTTTACTTGATGCTGACACGATTGTTATCACGGATTGGTACTATATGGATCTTTTTATGAGATGTTATCCCCCTCGGGAGCATCAGATACTTTTGTCACGTGTGTTTCACTTACATCATGTATCTCATGCTTCTATTATCATGTATCTTCATATATCAGCTAGTGACTCATGTACTCTCATGATCACCGAGCCTTCATGAATCTTCATGAAATCACCCATTATGGGCTTATCATGAATCTTAACATAACTTGAACGGATCCTTGTGTATTGATTGGGGATGGAGGAGTGGAAATAGTCATGTGGATATTACCCCAGTAGCTGTAGTCACGAATCACTCTTAGCTGTAGTCATGAATCTCTATGCCATTCACATGTCTATATTTTACTCTGACTCACTAGTCACTGCTAGTTCTTTATTATAGTAGATATTTCATTACAGTTATCTCTTTTACTACATGTATCTTCCTTCAGCGTTTCCTGTATTTTACTCTATTGCATGCTTTATATTTCCTATCATACTATGCACTGTGTGAGATGTATTGTGCTCATTCCTGTCCTGACTGGACCTGTTAAAATATTACAGAGGATGAGGATGAGGCCCTGGTGTCTACCTATTATGGAGCAGGACTAGATGATACTTATGTTGTGGACCCTCAGCAGGATCCACCTGCAGCTGAGGATGTTGCCCCAGTAGTCTAGGCTAGTTTAGCTAGACAGTCTTTTCTGTATTATCTTTTTGTCTCACATTCTGAGTTGTATTTTGAGATGTTGAGATATATAGACTCTTAGACTTATTGTATTATGAGTTGACATTCTGGATGTTATGTATCCTAGACACTTAGACTTATTTCATCTATTCTACTGTTCTCTTTGAGTTACTGTCTATCTATCTATCTTTCATTCTTCTATCCTAGATGTGATTGAGATGTATATTTGTTATGTCACCTCCATTCGGAGAGTATATACTATACAGGTACCTTTATATTGTTAGATGATTGACCTAGGACAGCGTTCTACCGCCGACACTGCGGCGTAGGCTGGACGTACCCACTTCTCGTGCCCTTACTCTAGGGTACGGGTCGTGACACGTTTTTAGTGGTGGCCCATGCAGGTCGAGTTTATGTAGTGATATTCGAACTAGAGTATCACTACAGCCTGTGATAGGATTTGAGGAATAGGCTTAGTGAGAGAGGATACTCAATCATGTTAGGATATCTTGAGAGATTCCTGGGATGACCCTTGAGAATCTCATTTGAATTACGATTTAAACTCCTTTTCCCTTGATTGAATTTGATTTTGGAGGATTCACTGTAGAACTTGAATCCTGGTGTTAGTAGATGATTTTGAAATTTTTGTAGTTGTTGATTTAAATTTCTTTGTGTTAGATTAATTTTTTATTTTAAGGTACTCAATCACATTTATGAGAAAACTCTCATCTGTTTCTTGCCATCTAATCCTCTTGCTAATTGCTTTCCATTAAAATGAACTGTCCCCTCTATTTTTGTATCTTGCTCAACTCCTACCAATCTATGTGATTGTATCCCAAACCTGACTTACTCGACATTTCCTCAAATCAAGACCTTATTGAGACCTTCTAACCTTGACCTTTGATTTATCGAACCCTAACTATATTCATCTAGTAGCCTATATATCCCTAGGACTGTGTTCCTAAATTATTTACTAGATTCCTAATTAATTTTATTCCATGGGTTAATTTGATCTTCTTTAATTTTTGCATCAATTATCACGTCTTGAACTCCCACTTTCTATTCTAGATCATTGGACGTCCTTTACCGTGACTTAGATATTCAGAGTATAATACTAGCTGTTACCTCCCAACAAACTTCGCATGTAAGACCAAGACTAGCCTACCTTATATAGGTATTCTATGTCCTACTGAAACCCGTCTCCTTATACTCTATTTTCTTGATATGATTTTCTGGTCAAATGGCTAAACTATAACCTCTACCATGATACTAAATTAATTCTTATTTCAATTAGAGATCCACCTAGGCTCAATACTTTCGACCTGGCATGTGATGGTGTTCTGCTTGAATCCTTGAATACTTAACCTTGTACCTTACCTTGAATGCTTGACCCGATTGGTTAAGGATCTTGGACTATGTATCTTCTTTCATCATTTCCACCCTTACTTATATCTTATGCTATAAATTTATTCCTTAAGTTTTTTTTTTTACAAGCTTATCCTTTTCGAGCTTGATCATGATATATTTTATTGGGTGTACACCCACTAACATATTATCTAATCAGAACCGACGCATGATGGTCTGATCAACCTATTGCAGTTTTGGTTCGCTTTTTCATATATTAATCTACGTGGATGGAAACATAGTTAAACTTGCCTTAGAATCTTATCCGCAACAGCCTTGACAATTCTCCTTGGAATTATTTTTTATCGCCTATGAACCTCGTATTCGTATCTAGTTGAATTAAATTTAATCATGACCTAGGATCTTCATCATTGGATGCTCAGTGCTCATACTTTATTTCATTGATCTCCCATCTTGCCCAAATCTCGATTATCCTGAAATTGATCAACTTAGATCATGTCAAGACTAAAATCTATTTGTGATTGTTTGTGCCTAAATTTTTCAATTTTCTTTTACCACTTTATGGAATAGTAACTTTTAATGATTTCTCACTTACTTGTTAATAACCAATTTTCATATAGGATGGTAGACGGCCCTATAGCCTTGATGATTGTCGTTCCCTTACCTTCCCAATTAGGATACCTTAGATTGCTTGTACGTTTTGATACCATAGGACAGTATTGATCTAGAATGACTAGTGCACCTAGATGAGACCACAGACTGTCCCATTTAACCTGTCCCCCTGGTACCACTATTTCATCACTGATTTTTGGTTCAATTTAGGCCATAGACCTTTCCCACTCTAAATTGTGATCATCGTAGACACATTACCGTGACTTTTAAGTTAGGAGCACAAGACTAGTTATTTTCTCAAAACTGAACTTCGCATACATGACCTAGACATGACACTTCTACACCCTATGACCTCAGTGTCCCACTCAGGCATACCATCGTGTGCTTCATTTGCTTAGTACGATTTTCCTGACCCGAGGCTCCATCCTGATTTACCCCATGGAGTTACTTTTGATTTCGATTTGGATTAAGGACACCTTATGACCTAAAACTGCCAACCAATTTTTGGACATGACCCAGTATAGGTCTACTACCTATATTTTGCTTGTTGACCTTGTATGTTGCTAGGTAGTAGCTTCGATCCTGATTGTTGGAGGTTTGACCTAGGAGGAGTACGACCATCTAAATTTCGAGGACGAAATTATTTTAAGGTGGGTAGACTTGTAACACCCAATTTTCTGAAATTAGGGTATTTTGAAAATTTATTATTTTTATTATTTATTAGTTGTGTTTTAGGCATAATATGAATTATGGTGATTTTTAGTGTAATTAAAACCATTTTCTAAGTCATGACTTATGACTTTGTGATTCTACTAGTATAACCCTAGTGTAAACCCTAGTTATTTCTTGACCTAGAAGTTTGCCATGACCATGTGAGCCTAGCCATAGGCTTAGAACACCAAATTAGTGATTTTAGCCTAAAAGGGTATTTTGGTAATTTTCTAGGATTTATTTGGAATTATTGGATTTATGTGTTTTTATTATTATTTAATTATTGATTAGTGTCATGTTAGTCCCTAACCTAGTTTAGCCCTAATATAGGGGTTAGATACTAACCTAGAAGCTTTAGGATGGATAATTGGTCATGGGTTAAAGTGATATAAATATCTAGATATTACATTGTTGATATTTTGCTTAAAACCCTCCAAATATCTCAACCTTTTACACCAAAGTCTTTGCCTTAACCTAGAAGAAAGGGCAAGGACACCCCCCCCCTTGCCATGGCCGGCCAAGGACACCCCCCTAGCAGCCACACCCTTCTATTTAACCCCATCAAAATCATTCATGAACAATTTACATGAATTTTAATCCTACAAAATTCCCTTTCTTCAAACCTTGATAACTTGATCAATTTTGATCCAAATCACCTCTAGTTTCTTGCATTGGACTCCCCTACACTAGAGGATACTGGTTAGGGCCTGCTATCAAGGATTTGTGGAGCTTTGGGCATCACCAAGAGGAGAGGACACCCCCCTACTTGGGTGTTTTCTTGAGTTTTCACCAAATAGGTAAATACCCAAAACCTCGCTAATATCCTATTTTTTCTTCATAAATGCATGCATATAGGTCTACCCTAACTGTGGGTCAAGTTTGGTAGGAAATAGGATTGGTTTGGTGTCCGTATCGGACACGTATCTGTGTTTGAAAATCCTTGTTTGATGAAATGCCTGTGTGAATAAAATGTTTTTAATTTCAAAAACTAATTGACAGGAAATTAGGTCTTGTATTGTAGATCAGGAATCCTGAGGACTGAGTCAAAGATTTGGTGTCCTCGTGTCCAAAACGGACACGCACATACACGTGCAGACACGGTGGCAGTGCCCTGCTGCCACGCGTGTAGTGCTCACTGCACAGGCCGTTAGAAATCACCAAATTTGGTGTGGGACTCGGGGCAGTGACTGACAAGTCACTCCCCAAGTTTCAAGACTCCTAGTGTCGTGTCGGACACGAAATTTGGCACGCACTGATTTTGAACTGTACTGTGCGCACGAATTTTTTCCCTACTGATACGCGCTCCGTGACACGTGACTTCGTGGACACGACTCAGGCACCTAGACACCTACCCTGACACCCCACCTAGCTACTGACACGAACACGACACTTTTGGTTGGACACACGAGTCCCTAGACTAGTCGACACGCGTGCACGACGCTGTGTACGTATGTGTGTGTCTGTGTTTACCCGATTGGGTTTTTGAGGGTTTGGACACTTCAAATCGTGTCGTGGTGTCGTGTCAGGCACCTAGACACTAGAGGACACTTGGGGCATCACTTACCAACCCTTGGATTCGAGTCTTAGCTCGTGTTGGTGTGTGTAATCGAGTTTACCTACTTTCCTATACACTGTGTCATTTTTCCAGATTTTAGGGTATTGCCCAGTTTTTAAAATCGAGATTTAAACCTATTTTTGTTATGATTTATACTTGTATTTGTATATTTTTAGTGTATGTATACGTAGTATATATGTATGTGTGTGTGTATGTGAGATTTTAGGGTGTATACATGTATATACATGTGTATATACATGTATGTACATATGTAGGTGTGTGTGCATGTGTGTGTTGTGGAGACTGTTTTCAGTTTCCAGAAACTGGAACACACCCCCTCTCCTGTCCAGTATTCCCCCTCTCTCTCACTGTTCTCTATT
>JANAVB010001527.1:0-38517 GCA_029216955.1 Iris pallida
ATTAGTGAATTTAGTATAAAAATATATAAAACTATTTTTTCTAGTACATTAAGGATCTAAACTATATTATACAATTTTTCTCAAAATTTTAGGATTTATTTCATAACTTTTATTAATTTTACATGTTACTTATATTGTACACTATTTACATAATATAGAATAAATGTCAATTTAGTATTAAATATTTCAGCTTGTATAAATGAGATTAGATGAAGGTTGTTTAATATAATATTAACTCTATTTATTATCTATAGTAATTTTAATAATGTTATAATAATTTAGATAAATATGAACTATATTTTAAGTTAATCATAATCCTCAGTCTAATAGGAAAGCATCCATATCTAGATTATATATAACAAAGTAACTCCTATCAATTTAAATCAAATCCTATCTAATTTAGGAGGTAAATCTGAAATAAGTACCTATATATATCCAATATTCCCTTCCTATCAACCATAATTCGAAATTATTTTTAGTCCAATAGGAACTCAAAAATTTCAGAATTCAGCCTCGCTTTTTAGTAGCAAGAGCAACTTGGAACGACGATATCTCCTAGCTCCGAACTCTGTTTCGCCTCTAGTATTTTTTAAAAGAAGCGTATCGAGGTAAGCTTTCCAGAAACATATTTTAATAGACAAAATTCGTTCTATAGATTTCTATAAAACTGTTTGAATATCTAGTGTCCCAAAAATAAACGTGTTTCAGTATTTTTGTGATTTCGGGAGATTCCGTAAACGAAAATGCGATCCGTTTAGTTTTTCGAAAAGTTGATATGAAAACCTATGCTATATCCTAATTTTAGAATCTATTAAATAAATGTAATAGGTGTAGTATTAATTATAATTAGATAATAGACTATTTTCAGCATCCGAAGTTGTTCCTACACCTTTCCCTTTGTGCGTTGTTGTTGATTCATCCCCAGGACATCATCTTACCTCACTTCGAACATCAGGCAAGATACCTTGTCATATTTACTACTTATATTTAGTCTACATTTTGCGTATCACTGTTTATTTATTTCCAGTTCTTGTAGTTGTACCATTATTATAATTCTTGATTTATTACCTACTTAGTGATACTAGCTTTACTTTGCTTATTATCCTTTGATTGCATATGGACCTAGAGTTAAGGGACTACCAACTGTAGTATATTGTATAAACCTTGACACTGTTGTACCACTAGATATGTGTGAGATGAGTAGCATGTAGAGGTCCTTGCGTGTTGGTTGATCACCCGTACGCATGCGTTAGGTCTAACTGCTAATAGAGGCATATTAGGAGACTTAGCAGTTAGTAGATGTACATGATCATGGATGCGACTTAGATAGGTGCATCGAGTGGGAAAAATATTTCCTTGTCGTATGGGCTTCTATTACATATTCCCTTGTAACCCGGAAGCTCCGTTGGAGATACGGGTATGCTTACCCCCTCATGTTGGCCACTGACATTCTTGAACGTTATGCGCTTGGGGTAAGATGATCCTCTCAGGTTGGCCACTATCATTTTTGAACATCATGTGCTTAGGTCACTGGTGCCCAAGTGGGGACTATACCAGATCCTATTTACAGTCAGGGCTCATGCGACGAAAGGTTTGTTCTTAACTGCATAAACACATTAGAATGGTTAGGTAAAACCTAGTAAATGTCAAGTCACCCCCGTTCCTTTATGTATCTTGTTATGATTGGGACTATTTTACTTTACTTGTGGCTTGTGACTTTTACATATTCAGTTTATTATGGTATGTTCTTCATGTATCTTCTTACGTCCCTCTGAGGACCTGGTTATCTCTCCAGGTGTGTGCTTTGTGACTTTTTGCAGGTGTTCTAGCCAAGGCCGTGATCTTCTCCAGTCCTTCGAAGATGATTGCCCTTGGTTCATCTTGTCATTTTTATCTATCATTTCCTTATATATTTCTCTCTTTTAAAATAGTTGGTAGTGGATTTGTCTCCGCCCAACTACATCTATAAGTGACAAATTCTTGAGTTGATTTAAATTATTATTTCTCTGATTTTGTGTATGAGATTTAGTTATTACGGTTTTACTGTATTTTATAGCTTATGTATACATACGGGGGTTCCATACATTGGAGTATACTTCGTATGTATACAGTTGGCATGTCTACGTACTTAGTCCTAAGTATTTTGGGTCTGGGGCGTTACACAAATTCAAGCAATTAGGCATTCAAATGCCTAATCTTGACAAAGATGAATACGCTACACCAAATAATAATGGCCGTCAGAACAATCACAAGAGCAAGAAAACTTTGGCCATTAACCTCAAAGGCAAAGAAGCCCTAGCCATCAATGTAAATCAGCCAACATCTACCTTAACAGTACCACCACAACGGGCACCACGTCCAAAAGAAGAATACACTTTTGATTAATATGATATTATGAGTATCTTTGATTGCCTCATCAAGAGCAATAAACTCCAACTGCCAGAACCTAAATGGCCAGATGAAGTTGGTAAGACTGACCATCCTAAATATTATGTTTTCCAGCTCAACTTGTGCAGGACGGTATCATCCCCATCCCGAGAACTACTTTGGAAATTGTTAATCTTCCACCTGCACGAACTGATGGTCTTGTTCCTCTATCTACTGATAGAGGGGAAATTATATGGATCCACCCAGATTTAGTGTCCGACTTCGAAATACCATCTTCTTCCACCAAGTCTAAGAAGGCTACTAAAAATAAATCATGTCATATGGTTTCATTTGGTGAATATTATCTTCCACCTCTAACTGCTACCTTCATCTCGACAGCAGATAATCCTTCTTTTTCCCCTGATAAGACAATATTGTCAAAATCAGAAGCCAAATACCAACCAGCATTCCATCTGTACAGCCCACAATCTCGTGAATTAATGATGAAAATGGAATATGATCTACAAAAGGCTTCTGGTCTGAACCATGGAAAATGATCTCATGTACCTCTTTTCCTATGTCTTTCTCACAACCAATCTCGGATGGGTTTGGGTTAATGGACAAACTCTCCATCTTGCCAAAAGAAACCTTCTAGAAACAAGATCTAGGCGAGTTGCAATATGGTGTCCTTTGAGCCTGTATCCGAAGAAGAAGTCTTAACTGGTACCAGGTCTGGGAAACCTTACCTAAGAGACTATTCAGAAGGTCAAGAAAGCCCTGCTCCAGCTTTGGAGGTTCCTCAAGCACTATCTTCTCCTGCTGTCAATGTTCCATCAACTTCATCACCTCCAATAGAGCCAACTCTTCCCAAACCGACGACAGCTGACAAAGAAAAATAGCATGTTCGTTTTGATAAAGTATTGAAGAAGACTCCAACTTTGGGACTTGAGAAGTCTTATAACTTTGATATACTGGCTCAGCTGGCTAATATCCCGGCAAGATTGTCAATTTTTGAACTACTCCGTCTTTCGAAGGAAACTCGAGAGACATTGAGTGAAGCTTTGACGCAAGCTGATACTTGTCTAGCACTTCTTAAGAAGCCAGAGAATGAGCCTATAGCATGCCTTCATTGTCATAGTGTGATGGAATTGATGCCAAACATCACCTTCACACAAGATGATATGATATTGGAAGATAATCGTCATGACCAACCCCTCTACTTCACGGGATATGTCAATACCATGAAGGTTGATTGTATTTTGATCGATCATGGGTCTGCACTTAGCATCATGCCAAAGACTCTACTAGATGCATTGAAGATTCCTGTACACAATATTTCAACAACCATCACGACAATCTTGGGATTCAATTCTGGAAGAAGTGAACCTTTGGGAAAGATTCGTCTGAAAGTTCAAATAGGCAATCTTCGTACAAAGGTTACTTTCTACGTGATCGATAATCATGGCTCTTACAATGCTTTGCTGGGAAGACCCTTTCTGCATGAGCATAACATTGTACCATCCACTTTACATCAATGCTTCAAATATGTAGATGTCAATGGAGAAGTCCAAAAGGAAGTAGCCGACCTAAATCCTTTCAGGGGCATTGAAGCATATTTTACGGACTCTCGGATGTAAAAGGAGGAGTTCATGAAAGTTGTATTGGCAATGGATAGTGAGGAAGATCAGAAACATACTTCAAAAGATGTTCTTACGATCTTCGTCAAAGGACGTGCTGTTCATCCCTCTTCTTCTCAGACATTGACTATACATCTTTCTTCTCATAATAAACAGCCTCCTGATGTAGAAAGGGAACAAAGGGAGCTCACCTCTTTTGAGCCTCTTGTTATCGACCTTCGTCGTAACAAACCTTCTCCTTCTCCTCCTCTGGTTATCAACCTCACTAAGCCTTCTGTTAAGGCTAAGAATCATGTTGTAAATAATGATGTATAAATTAATAAAGTAGCATCTCCTTTATAGTATACTAATGTCCTTTATTATACTCGATGTTATTTAAAAATGTTAGATAACTTTGAACCACTTACCATAGGAGCAGTTGAAGCCTCCCAAAACGAAGTATTGCTCGAGCCAATGTGTCACACCCCAGAACCAGAATACTGGAGAGCGGGGGAATAACTCAGTCAGCTACGTATTACGGGTAGATGAATACTGTATAATACGATCAATGATGTCTAAAAGACGAGGGGGTGCATACTACATGAAAGTCTCACTATGGTCATTTCACATCTATTGTCTCAATCATTCAAATAAGAAACAGAAATAGAGAACATGTAAGATAAAGCAGTAAGGCGTCCCAAACGCTCAGTCAAAATGTTCTTGATATCTGGCTTTACAAAATACAGCCAGATGATGTAGTAAGTATACACAATTGTTATCAGCTGCAGCCTAACTTAGTTATAATTATGTAAAAGTAAGTACAAGACAATCTGACTAACATGTCGATGCCAAACGGCAAGGTATTAAGTAAATAACAAACGAGTGGAGAAGTAAGGAACCCACTCGAGTCCTTCTGCGATTATCCCTCTAGTATTGACCATCTTGGAGGTGGAAGTAAGCTGAGTCCTCGAGGACCGGCTCTAAATCTGGCCATACAAAACCATAGAGGTTAGACCTCTAATAGCAAGTACCGCAAGGAAGCACGATATGAGGAATTAAAACCAGTAATAAGAGAATATGATAAGTAGATCTCTGCTTGCCACTGGGATTCGCATAACATTACGACACTTCGAACCAACCTCCCAACCAAACAAGGACAGAAGTTGGCCCATCATGCCCTGACATTCTAATCATCTCAGTTAGTTAACAGAGTAGGTACAGTACACAAACAAGTCAACTTAAATGGCCATGCAACTACTACGGCTTGCTACTGTGAGTTCCAAGTTATCCTGGGAATATGCAATAAGGATTCCTCAGTTCTTACTATGTGCAAGCAAGGCTAGTCTATCCAGTCAATCAATTGTGCCAATCATGAATTAGACGAGTCCCAGCAGGACGCCCGTCATCAATATACAATATATAATAAATGATATAAGCAGATACCACTTTCTGCCCGTGTGGCAGATTTACAGTATCTGTGGGAACCAGCCGGCCTGTCGGGCACTTAATAGTCCCAAAGAGGACTGCTATGTAAGAACTCAGGAATCCATTCTCTCCATGCAATCATTATTTTATTTAACTTAGTAGTCTCTACGTTGAGTGAAATCCCATACCGTGGATTATGGTCATTCAGAATGAGTACTTCCATACAAGTACGATATGCCCAACTCTACATCGATACCCGTACGGTTAGGTTGTAGGTCTTACATAGCGTAATGCAACAATCAAAACTAACCACGGAATAATCATGTCTTGAACATAAAGTACACATGCTGCTTTGTAAAATAAATAAATAAATTGTAGTCTGCATGTATCTATATGTCAATATTCGGGATTGGCCAATCGATTGCAATAGTTCATAATTAATATGAACGTGTCTCATTCATTCAATCTAATAAGACGACTAGCCAGTCTCTTAGTTCCAACTAGGAACGCATGATCAATTATTAGTCAAAGTAACAGTCGGGGTCAATTCGTGACAAGGCATGAAAGTCAAACTAGTATTAAGCATGGTCGAGTCTATAACTAGCATAAAATAGTTGGTAACATATTCTTGAAGCCAAGTAAAAGATCTACAACTTTCATGTTGGGAGTTAGAAGAAATTCTAGCCACAATTCAGTCAAAATAGGACATATCACAGTCAAAACAACCAAAATAGGCATTATGCGGCCTATTCTGCGACATGCATGCGGACCAACTGCGACATGCGGCTCATGCGGCCCAACCGCGACATCATATATGGCTCAACTGCGACATGCGGCTCATGCGGCCCCAACTGTGACACCATATGCGGCCTACTGCGACATGCAGCTCATGCGGCCCAACTGCGACACCATATGCGGCCTACTGCAACATGCAGCTCATGCGGCCCAACTGCGACACCATATGCGGCCTACTGCGACATGCAGCTCATGCGGCCCATTCGCGACACCATATGCGGCCCAACTGCAACATAGAAATGAACAAAAATACTTTTGGCCATAACTTCCACAAAACAAGTCGAAATCTAACTTTTTAAAAGCCAAACTTTGGTAGAATTAAATTCTCTACAACATGGAACCACTTATTTTCAAAAAAAAAAAAACAAAGTTTGATAGATCAAAACCATAAAATCCATATGAAAACCAAAACTTAAAACTTAGATCTACACCCAACCATCCATGGAAATCAAGAACTTCAAGACCTAAACTTGTAGAGGAAGAGAAGATGAACAACATGGACTAAAAATAAATGGGGATGTATGAAATCCCTAATGGTGTGCAAGATGTACTTGTCTCTCCAAATGGGTGGGTGGAAGAGTAATGGAGGAAGAAGAAGAGTAAGAAGAGTAATGGTGAAGTAAATGAAGAGAGAGAAAGGGGATAGGCTTTAAATGAAGGGGTGGTGGTAGGTGGGGGTTTGTTTCGGTTCATGATGAACCAACATAATTAAACCAATCCAAGTCGAACCCAAAGCAAAGCTAAAACAGAGTATAAAAGCAGAAAGTAAAATACAAAAATAAAATTGCAGGAAATTAATTAACATGAAATTAAAGAGATTTAAATACAGAATAATACATGATAAATAGTAAATAAATATATTAAAGCAGTACATACATAAATTAAAATACATATTCTGGGAACGGGAAGTGACATCTCTACCCTCAGAAAAATTTCGTCCTCGGAATTTCAAATCCAAGCAGGATAAGAACATCAAAGCTAAACTAATCTAAGTACAAGCAATTGGAGCAAGAAATCATTTTACGATATCAACAGCAAGTAACATATCTATGTTTAACAATCTACGACATTAAGCAATTCTACTCATAAGGTGACAAGCATGAGGAGTTAAGACAATCAAGGTATACAGAAAGAGATATACCTTGTGAGTCAAACAGGTGCGGATACCGTGATCGGATATCATCCTCACGTTCCCACGTTGACTCCTCTAAAGAGTGATGACCCCAAGCAACCTGGACAAGGCTAATTGTTCGGTTCTTGAGTATCTTCCCTCTTCTGTCCAAAATGGACACAGGTTGTTCCTCGTAAGACAGGTTGGTACCAACAACCAGCTCAGAATGATCAAAGATATGGCTTGGGTCCGATACATATCTTCGCAACTGAGATACATGAAATACGTCATGCACCTCTCGTAACGAAGGTGGAAGGGATAAACGATAAGCAACATCGCCTATCCTATCAAGGATAATAAATGGGCCCACGTACCGTGAACTCAACTTCCCGCGAATGCCAAATCTAATGACCCCACGGGTAGGTGAGATCCGTAAGAACACGTGGTCCCCAACGAAAAACTCTAGCGGCCTACGATGTTGGTCCGTCCAATGACGATGTCGATCCTGTGTAACTCGAAGTCGCTCTCTAATTCCCTTGATCACTTCAATGGTCTGGACAATCATTTCTGGGCCTCGCATCTTTCTCTCCCTGATATCATCCCATGCTAGTGGCGACCTACACTTCTAACCAAATAGTGCTTCAAATGGCGCCATCTGGATACTGGCTTGATAACTATTGTTATATGAAAACTCAACTAAGTGCAAGTGGCTCTCCCAAGATCCTCCAAAATCTAGGGTGCAAGCGCGCAACATATCTTCTAAAGTCTGAATTGTCCTTTCTGATTGCCCGTCCGTCTGTGGATGGTAAGCCGTGCTAAATCTTAACTTGGTGCCCAGACTATGATGTAGACTCTTCCAAAAATGTGATATAAAACGGGTATCTCTGTCTGACACAATACTGACAGGGACTCCATGCTGCCTGACTATCTGTTGCATATACAATTCTGTCAACTTTTCTGTAGATTGCCCTACTCTGAAAGGAAGAAAGTGTGCCACCTTCGTAAGCCGATCTACTATCACCCAAATGGCATCTTTACCACTTAGCGATCTCGGTAAACCGGTCACAATGTCCATTGTAATATGCTCCCACTTCCATTCCGAAATAGGAAGTGGTTGCAATAACCCAGCTGGCCTCTGTTGTTCTGCCTTTACTTGCTGACATATCAAGCAACGGGAAACGAATCTAGCTATCTTCCTCTTCATCCCGTTCTACCAAAAGTGCTGCTTGATATCTTGGTACATCTTGGTCGCTCCAGGGTGTATAGAATACTGAGAACTGTAGGCTTCTGCCATAACCTCCTGTCTGATATCTCTACTAGGCACACATAGGCGTGATCCAAACTTAAGCGTACCATCTTTATGGATTTGCATCTCCTTTCTGAGTCCTGACTCACATTCTGTCCTAAGCTTCTGAATCCTTGGGTCCTGTGCCTGAGCTGCCTTGATCATGTCTACCAAGTTGGATTGAACTTGTAGACTTGTCAGAATTTCTACATCACTAGGAAGTATAACCTCGATGCCCATCTCTTGAAGGTCTTCTAAGATATGCTTCTGGGTTGTCAACATAAATGCGCCGCCTCTCCTGCTAAGAGCGTCTGCTACCACATTAGCTTTGCCTGGATGATACTGAAGCTCCACATCGTAATCCTTGATCAACTCCAACCATATTCTCTGTCTCATGTTCAGCTCCTTCTGAGTAAAGATGTACTTCAGACTTTTATGGTCTGTGTACATGTCCATTCGGTCACCATATAAGTAATGCCTCCATAGCTTCAAAGCAAATACTAATGCTACCAACTCCAAGTCATGAGTTGGATAATTCTTCTCGTGGTCTCGAAGTTGCCTAGATGCATATGCTATCACATTTCCATGTTGCATTAGGACGCACCCAAGTCCTTTTTCTGACACATCACAATATACTGTAAAACCTCTGGGTCCAACTGGTAATATCAGAATAGGTGCCGATATCAACTTTTGTTTCAGATTCACAAATGATGCCTGGCATTCTGCCGACCAGACGAATGGTACATCCTTCCGTGTCAAGCGGGTCATGGGTGCTGAAAGCCTTGTAAAGTCTGATACGAACCTTCGGTAATATCCTGCCAATCCCAAGAAACTTCGCACATCAGCTACGGTCTTGGGTACTGGCCAACTCTCTACTGCTTCTACCTTCTTGGGATCCACTGCTACTCCAGCTCCTGATATGATGTGACCCAAAAATAAAATGTGATCCGTCCAGAACTCACACTTGCTGAGCTTGGCATACAACTGGTTCTCTCTCAAAACCTGTAACACTTTCCTAAGGTGGTCTTCATGCTCCTCTTCACTAGCAGAGTATACAAGAATGTCGTCGAGAAACACCACGACAAACTGATCTAAGTACGGCATAAAGATGCGGTTCATCAAATCGATGAATATTGCTGGAGCATTGGTTAAACCAAACGGCATTACCAAGAATTCATAATGCCCATACTTCGACCTGAACGCTGTCTTGGGAATATCCTTCTTCCGAACCCTTACTTGATGATACCCTGAACGAAGATCTATCTTGGAGAAAACTCTAGCTCTGCTCAACTGGCCAAACAAGTCGTCGATCCTGGATAGTGGGTACTTGTTCTTTACTGTTGCCGTGTTAAGCTTCCTGTAATCAATGCACAATCTGGATGACCCATCCTTCTTCCCCACAAGTACCACTGGTGCTGCCCATGGTGATATGCTAGCTTGGATGAACTTCTTCTTCTTCAGTTCCTCTATGTGCTGATATACCTTGGCCTGCTCTGAATCTGCCATTCTGTAAACTCGATCTGATATCGGTTTAGTTCCAGGTGCCAACTCTATACTGAACTCAATATCTCTAACCGGTGGTAGACCGGGAAGTTCTTCGAGAAATACGTCCAGAAACTCTTCAACTACCTTCGGAATTAGAACTTTTTCCATTGCCGTTATTACTCCCTGCTCTTGCTGAGTTGCCTCTGATCTGACTAAGGTGAATCTCTTCATGCCTGGAATATCAAAAGATACACTCCCACTACGATAATCTATTGTCGCATGACTGTCTTTCAGCCAGTCCATGCCTAAGCTAACGTCGAAATTTCCAACAGGAAATTCTATCAACCGGACGGATAAGGAATGCCCGCAAACTACAACGCTACATACTAGAATAACTCTACTAACTCCTACGAGCCCATTACCAGTGAGCATATTTAACCTCCCTGGCAATGCCTCGAACTCCATTCCTAGCCGTGTTGCAAATTATGCAGATATAAATGAGTGTGATGCTCCCGAATCAAAAAATGCAACTGCGGGATATGAGGCGACGAGAATGTTACCTGCCACAACATCTTCCGATACTAATGTCTCCTCCAAGGACAGTGTGAATGCCTGCCCTCGACCTCTATGCTGGTTCCCATGCTGTGGCCTAGCCTGGTGCTGCTGCTGGCCCCTGCCTTGATGATGCTGGGGTGGTCTATGCGGGTGTTGCTGCATCGGCGGTCCCTGCTGCCGAAACATCTGAGCCTGTGGCATCAACGGACGCTGGGCCAATAGTCTCACTGCCACTGCTGGTCCTCGATACTGTCCTGCCCCTGGTGCTGGCAGAGCAGAAAATTATTGTACTGGTCCTCCTGACCTTGAATTCATGGGACAGGTGGTAACCTGATGATCTGGATTTCCACATATCAAACAATGTCCGTTCAATGTCCGACACACATCTCTAGTGTGTCCTACCTTCCCACAATTAGTGCAGTCCGCTGGAGGTTGCTGGTTCTTCCTCTGTTGTTGTTGCTGCTGCCTTGGTGGTGGTGCTGGCCCTCGCATTGCCACATCATGGATGCGAATGCCAAGGGATGGTGCCGTTGTTCGGGGTGCTACTCCCTCTCCTCCTTCAATCTGACTGTGGGATCTCTTCTGACCCCCGGTCCTTGCCGTAATCCTCTGAATGGTGATCTCATGCCTTCGGGTTGCCGTCAATACTTCGTCAAAAATCTGATAATTGTGCCCCTCTATCAATTGCAAGAGCTCAAGATGAAACCCTTGCTAAAATCTTATAGCCCTCTGGCTCTCTGTCGCTACCATCTCTGGGGCGAACCTACTCAATCTGCAGAACTCCGCTGCATAAGCATCTACCGTCTTGCCGGCCTGCTTGAGGTTGATAAACTTCTGTTATAGCTCAAACTGTGCCACAACTCCATAGTACTTCGTCTGGAATCTTACGGTAAAATCGTCCCAAGCAACAGGACGTCTGATGCCTACTTCTTCTGATTCCCTCCAATCACGTGCGAGATCCTGAAGTAACAACTTTACTTGATCCACACGTTCTTCTGCCGGCACCTTAGCTGCTGTCAGAATAGCCTCAATATCCTTAAGCCATGCATCTGCTGAGATGGCATCCTCCGTGCCTTCGAAACGACGGGAGTTGTACTTGCAAAACCTGGCTGACGCTCCTGAATCTGTCCTTGTCCCTCTTTCCAATGCCGTCTGCAACCCTTGGTTGATTAGTACATTCTGCTCTTGCAACTGAGCGTGCATGCGCTGTTGGGCTAACATCTAATGTTGCTGAGTGGCCATCATCCCTCTCATGATCTCCAGAAGGGCTGGTGTGTCCACTTCCACAGGGGTGGATAGAACTATTGGTGGTGTTGGAACCTCCGGATACTACGATCCAGTTGCTGGTTCCACTATCACTTCTTCTTGGATAGTCTCTTGAGGTAGTTCCGGCCCTTATTGCTGGCCAACCTGGTCAGGTTGCCCATGTTGCCCTTGTTGTTGATGTCCAGTCCTGACAGATGCGGACGAGGTGCCCCTAAGAAAAGGGACAAGAGAACAATCAAACGATCAGACAGGAAAGATCAATGAAGTCAAAGGATACCGGAATGTCAAGCTAGAGTCGAGAGTAACGAATCAGGAGATCAAGGGGGAACATGTGTGATTGAGACATCCTATAAATTAAAACACCCCACAAGTCTGGAATCAGACCTGCATGGGCTACCACTAAAACCTTGTCATGCCCCAGAACCAGAATACTAGAGAGCGGGGGAATGACTCAGCCAGCTACGTATTACGGGTAGATGAATACCGTATAATACGATCAATGCTGTCTAAAAGACGAGGGGGTTCATACTACATGAAAGTCTCACTATGGTCATTTTACATCTATTGTCTCAATCATTCAAATAAGAAACAAAAATAGAGAACATGTAAGATAAAGCAGTAAGGTGTCCCAAACGCTCAGTCAAAATGTTTTTGATATCTGGCTTTACAAAACACAGCCAGATGATATAGTAAGTATACACAATTATTATCAGCTGCAGCCTGACTTAGTTACAATTATGTAAAAGTAAGCACAAGACAATCCGACTAACATGTCGGTGCCAAACGGCAAGGTATTAAGTAAATAAAAAATGAGTGGGGAAGTAAGGAACCTACTCGAGTCCTCCTGCGATCATCCCTCTAGTATTGACCATCTTGGAGGTGGAAGTAAGCTGAGTCCTCGGGGACCGGCTCTAAATCTGGCCATGCAAAACCAGAGAGGTTAGACCTCTAATAGCAAGTACCGCAAGGAAGCACGATATGAGGAATTAAAACCAGTAATAAGAGAATATGATAAGTAGATCTCTGCTTGCCACTGGGATTCGCATAACATCACGACACTTCGAACCAACCTCCCAACCAAACAAGGACAGAAGTTGGCCCGTCATGCCCTGACATTCTGATCATCTCAGTTAGTTAACAGAGTAGGTACAGTACACAAACAAGTCAACTTAAACGGCCATGCAACTACTACGGCTTGCTACTGTGAGTTCCAAGTTATCCTGGGAATATGCAATAAGAATTCCTCAGTTCTTACTATGTGCAAGCAAGGCTAGTCTATCCAGTCAATCAATTGTGCCAATCATGAATTAGACGAGTCCCAGCGGGATGCCCGTCATCAATATACAATATACAATATACAATAAATAATATAAGCAGATACCACTTTCTGCCCGTGTGGCAGATTTGCAGTATCTGTGGGAACCAGCCGGCCTGTCGGGCACTTAATAGTCCCAAAGAGGGCTGCCATATAAGAACTCGGAAATCCATTCTCTCCATGCAATCATTATTTTATTTAACTTAGTAGTCTCTACGTTGAGTGAAATCCCATACCGTGGATCATGGTCATTCAGAATGAGTACTTCCGTACAAGTACGATATGCCCAACTCTACAACGATACCCGTGCAGTTAGGTTGTAAGTCTTACATAGCGTAATGCAACAATCAAAACTAACTACGGAATAATCATGTCTTGACCATAAAGTACACATGCTGCTTTGTAAAATAAATAAATAAATTGTAGCCTGCATGTATCTATATGTCAATATTCGGGATTGGCCAATCGATTGCAATAGTTCATAATTAATATGAACGTGTCTCATTCATTTAATTTAATAAGACGACTAGCCAGTCTCTTAGTTCCAACTAGGAACGCATGATCAATTATTAGTCAAAGTAACAGTCGGGGTCAATTCGTGACAAGGCATGAAAGTCAAACTAGTATTAAGCCTGGTCGAGCCTATAACTAGCATAAAATAGTTGGTAACATATTCTTGAAGCCAAGGAAAAGATCTACAACTTTTATATTGGGAGTTAGAAGAAATTCTAGCCACAATTCAGTCAAAATAGGACATATAACAGTCAGAAACAACCAAAATAGGCATTATGCGGCCTATTCTGCGACATGCATGCGGACCAACTGCGACATGCAGCTCATGCGGCCCAACCGCGACATCATATGCGGCTCAACTGCGACATGCGGCTCATGCGGCCCCAACTGCGACACCATATGCGGCCTACTGCGACATGCAGCTCATGCGGCCCAACTGCGACACCATATGCGGCCTACTGTGACATGCAGCTCATGCGGCCCAACTGCGACACCATATGCGGCCTACTGCGACATGCAGCTCATGCGGTCCAACTGCGACACCATATGCGGCCAACTACAACATGTGCCTCATGCGGCCCATTCGCGACACCATATGCGGCCAACTGCGACATGTGCCTCATGCGGCCCATTCGCGACACCATATGCGGCCAACTGCGACATGTGCCTCATGCTGCAGATGAACATAGAAATGAACAAAAATACTTTTGGCCATAACTTCCACAAAACAAGTCGAAATCTAACTTTTCAAAAGCCAAACTTTGGTAGAATTAAATTCTCTACAACATGGAACCACTTATTTTCGAAAACAACAAAGTTTGATAGATCAAAACCATAAAATCCATATAAAAACCAAAACTTAAAACTTAGATCTACATGTCACGCCCCAGAACCAGAATACTGGAGAGCGGGGGCAGACATAGCCAGCTACGTATAACGAAATGGAATCCACACCGCTATACGGTCACGGCTGTCTAGATATGTGAGGGTTTCACTACAATCCATCAGTCTCTTAAGGTCATAAAATAGCCTATTGTCTCAATCTCAACCAACTAATAATAGTTACAAGATATCAGATCACCAAATACACAATTGTAAGGCGTCCCAAACATTACATATTCGGAATGATCATGAAGCTAGTCGTTATAAAATGTGAGGACTAGCAAGAGTTCAGTCATACATGATCAACCCCCGGGGCTTGTCAATCATGTCACAGCCCGTAGACAGACAGTAAGTAAGTACAATCGAGCTAACACTTGCTCGTCGGCTAAACGCCTCAAAAGAATAATTTACAATATTACAGTGGGAGAACAAAAAGAAACCCACTCGATGCCCTGGTTACGCCTGGTGACCACCATCGGGCTGGAAAGCAGGGAGATCCTTTGGTGCTGCTCCGGTATCTGGCCATACAAAACCAGCTGGGTCAGACCCCAGAAAGA
Organism: Iris pallida; assembly: GCA_029216955.1. Lineage (NCBI taxonomy): Eukaryota > Viridiplantae > Streptophyta > Magnoliopsida > Asparagales > Iridaceae > Iris > Iris pallida. The sequence goes on from JANAVB010001527.1 coordinate 15,173, forward strand.
GCAAGTGCCACAAAGGAGGCTTCACTTAGGAACTAAAACCAGCAAATCATTAGCACTCAACATGTAAGAAAACAATAATAAGCAACACAGATTGAGGTTTGTGCTATACCAATGCACTGGCCCCAATCAGAAAAAATAATTAAGAGAAGCATTATTAACATAAAAGAACTGGAGAATCATGCTAAATAAAATATAGCTGGACAATATATGAAGAGAAGACGAATGTACTATTCCGTAAGCCAGGTTACAATCCTTAAACCAAACAAGGACCGAGATTGTAATCCTTCGCCTGAACAGAACTTAGTCTCTGGTCATTTATTGCTAAAGGTGACAATCATTAAGGTAAAAATGAGAGAGTACAATGATAAAAGTGACAATGAAGAGTACAATATGCTAGAGTGACAATAGAGTACAATCGTTATAGTAACAATCTGGAGTGACCATCATTCAATCATTCTGGTACAATCTTGCAATCAATCAATTCTAGACAATACTATACTGGACTAGACTCCATCCAAGCAATCACGGCCAATCATTGCCTATGGCTTTCTACATTAACTAATTAGGGTTATCACAATCCTAGTTACTAGCAAGATGCAATGAGATGCTCCAAGTAGTCACAGGCCCTGCAGCTATCCAGGTTATCCAGACAATCATTATAGTGACAATTAAGAGAGTACCATGCATTAGAGTGACAATAGAGTTCAATCATTTAAAGTGACAATCGAGAGTGCCCCACATGACAGTGGGCTGGAAATGTGTCCTACTCGTCGGCAGGCTACAAGTCCAAACATTTGCGGCCGGGATAACGGGATCGCCTGTAACTGGGGAACATCTCTTCATGTCTAGTAAATTATGCTAGTTATTAACCTTAGTCCATTTCAGTAGGTACTCCTGACCGTGGTACTCAGGAGTCCCCTCCTAGACATGATGCAAGACAGGACTGGATTATTTGTACAAGTACAATCGCCCACGGTGTCTGGATTAATTATACAGGTCAGGTCATGTCAGGTAGCCGTCGCAACAGCTTATCAAGATATATTATGTCAGGTTATCATGCCAAGTGTACTTGTCAGGAGTGCGCCACGGCGGGCCACTATCAGGTCATGCTCAATTATCAATTACAAACATATCAAATGAATTCATGATTATCAAGTTCATGACAAAAGACGTAAGGATATAAAATGAACGTTAAATATATAATAAAATATCAATACACAGGCTATAGAAGAGCCATGCGGCTAAAGCATATGCGGTCAGGATGGATCTCATGCGGCTGGGAAGGGAACAGCCCATGCGGCTGGATGGTATCAGGCGCATGCGGCTGATAAGGGACTCAACCTCAAGCGGCCAAGAGAAGGGCAAGACACATGCGGCTCAATTAGGTGAGCGCATACGGCCAGGGTCACTGGAACCCATGCGGCCAAGACAAGAGGGGCGCATGCGACTCAGGGGGACGAGGGCGTATGCAGCTCAGGAAATAAAGGATGCATATACGGCTGGGATTAATCAGGGTCATGCTGCCCGGACTGAGAAGTCCATGCGGCTGGGTCTGGGGGTTCTCATGCGGCTGAGACCGCACATCTCATGCGGCTCAGGGTGACGGGTCTCATGCGGCTCAGTCTGAGCAAGGCTATGCGGCTGGATCCGGGTCAAGTCTCATACGGCCAGCAGGAGTGTGGAGTCCATGCGGCTCGAGAAGAAGTGACCCATGCGGCTGCAGGGAAAGGGAACCATATGCGGCTGGCGAGGAACAGGTGCGCATGCGGCCCGATGGAGAATGAGCCCATGCGGCTCAGGAAGTGAGATCCAGCCTTTGCGGCTGAGAGTCCCTTGCGGCTGAATCACTTGCCGCATGAAGATTCATGCGGTCAAGTACTCAAGCAAGTCTTATGCGGCTAGGAAGGACCTTCCATGCGGCTGAGCTCGAACGAGTCTCATACGGCTGGAAAGACCATACGGCCAGAGACTTGCCGCATGAAGATTCATGCGGCCAAGTACTGCTCTTCTTCTCCACTTGTCCGAGATGAGGAGTCAAGCAACCATGGCTTCCAAACTACACAAAACCTTCATCCGGAGCCCAAATCGAAACTTCCATAGGTCAAAACGGGGTAGAACGAAATTCTCTACAACATGGAACCATCAAAACTCAAAAATAACAAGATTAAGTAGATCAAAACCTAAGAAATCCAAAAAGAATGTAAATATAGATCTACAAGAATCTAGCCATAGAAAGTAAAAATGCCAAGTACTAAAGTACTTTAGAATGCTGTAAGAAAAAGAATGAAGCAATAAAATCAGAGTTCCTCCATGAAGCAAGATGCACTTGCCTAGCTCTCTCTCTCTCTCTCTCTCTCTTTGGTAGGTGCAGGAGTTAATGGTGGAGAAGAAGAAGATATTAATGAAGAGAGAGAAGGAGAAAGGATAATAAATACTATGGGTGGTCGTGGTAGGTAGGGGGTTCACCCCTTGGTTCTTGATGAACCAAGGCAACCAAGCCTAGCCGAACCAAACCAGGAATAAACCAAGCCAAGATAAACCAAGGTGAACCAAATCAAGGTCAATAAACTCTTCTCTAGCAATTTAAACCAATGAATCATGAAATAAACCAAGCCTCACTAATCCAAAATAAACCAATGAACCATTAAAACCAAATGAACTATCAATGCCAATAAAACCAAGCCAATGCAAAATAAACCAAGATAACTAATCATGAATAAATAAAATATGGGTCCAAAATACGTATACGTATACTAAATATGTATCACGAATTTGGGACATTACACTACACCCAACCATCCATAGAAATCAAGAACTTCAAGACCTAAACTTGTAGAGGAAGAGAAGATGAACAACATGGACTAAAAATAAATGGAGATATATAAAATCCCTCATGGTGTGCAAGATGTACTTGCCTCTCCAAATGGATGGGTGGGAGATTAATAGAGGAAGAAGAAGAGTAAGAAGAGTAATGGTGAAGTAAATAAAGAGAGAGAAAGGGGATGGGCTTTAAATGAAGGGGTGGTGGTAGGTGGGGGTTCGTTTCGGTTCATGATGAACCAACATAATTAAACCAATCCAAGCCGAACCCAAAGCAAAGCTAAAGCAGAGTATAAAAGCAGAAAGTAAAATACAGAAATAAAATTGCAAAAAATTAATTAACATGAAATTAAAGGGATTTAAATACAGAACAATACATGATAAATAGTAAATAAATATATTAAAGCAGTACATACGTAAATTAAAATACGTATTCTGGGAACGGGAAGTGACACAATGCAAGACCCCTTCTTCTTAGTTCCTTCCAGGAAGAAAGATGAACTTCCTATACTTTTAGTAAAGGAACAAAACAGAAGATCACGTCCGATAGTGAAGAAGAAAATTACGATAACGGAAGACTTCAACTACGTCGTTATAGTCAGCAATCAAAAGATATTATTCAAAAGATGGGCTATAATTTTAAAGCTGGTCTCAATGATGGCAAAGAAAGGCGAACTCCTATTCATATTCCTGCTCCGAAAGGAAAGTCACAACAATACTATAGCAAAACGAAGCAGAGATTAGGTTATACTTCACCAATTCCGACTCCAGAAGCCTCCGAATCCGAGGAAGAAGAACTATCTAATTCTTCTAATTCTATCTCATGGGATTCAGATACCAGTGTAGGGCACATCCATCATGTGACTCTATCTTCCAATATGGTAACTGCCGAGTTCTCGGAAGATGACGAAGACTTTGTCGAAGCCTCTGAATCTGATCTTTGGGCACAAAGGATGGATACTCAATGGGAGCTTCGCTTTGAACAACGCGAGCCACCTACTGAAGATCAGTTGGTTCAAGTCAATATTGGCGATGAAACTTCCCCAAAACTGATATTTGTCAGCAAAAGCCTCCCTGAGGCGGATAAACAAGAACTAATCCAACTCATTAAGGAATATATTGATGTATTCGCCTGGAGCTATGAAGACATGCCGGGATTGGATCCTCAGATCGCTACCCACAAGCTCAACATTTTGCCAAATGTAAAGCCAGTCAAACAACAACAGCGTCGATTTCGACCTGACATGATGGATGCCATAGAAGCTGAAGTCAAAAAACTCATCGTCTGCAGTTTTGTCAGAAAAGAACAACATCCAGACTGGGTGTCTAATGTTATCCCAGTTCTGAAGAAAACAGGAAAAGTTCGGGTCTGCATCGACTTCAGAGACCTTAATGAAGCATGTCCCAAAGATGAATTCTCTCTTCCAATTACTGATGTCATGATTGACAATACTTGCGGATTTGAACGAAAGTCCTTTATGGATGGATTTTCAGGATACAATCAAATCAAGATGCATCTAGAAGATGAGAAACATATATTTTTTTGCACTCCTCTTGGAGTCTATTGCTACACTGTCATGCCATTTGGTCTTAAAAATGCTGGTGCAACTTATCAGCGGGCCATGAGTACCATCTTTCGTGATCATTTACAAAAAATTGTTGAATGTTATGTTGACGATATTATTGTCAAAAGTCGTCTAAAGTAATATCACATTCATGACTTGAGAATTATTTTTGATCTAATGCGCCAGCATCAACTCAAGATGAATCCCACCAAGTCATTCCTGGGAGTCTCTAGTGGCAAATTGTCACGACCCGCACCCGAGGTAAGGGTACGAATACGTAACAGCGTCCCAGCCTACGCCGTAGAAACGACGTAGAACACTGTCTAGGTCTACTATCTATCAATAGTATAATATCAAACCCTGTCGAGAATGGTCAACTCCGAACGGAGGACAAACAATGACAATATAATATACTCACTCACAAACTCTAAGAATGACGAAAGATAATACTGAAAGATAAAGACAACAAGATTTATAATTATCATCCTGAAAATTTAACACAGAATAATACGAGTCCAAAATCTCTGAGTCAACAATCCCAATACAAACAACTAACAAATAATAACAAGCCAAGGTAATCTGGAGACAGAGTCTAGTACTATACTAGAACCAGCTAAACTATCCCAAGGCCTCATCTGCTAGAGCTAGCCCCTGTTGCACTAGGATATCCAACTCTATACCAACCACGTCATGAGGACTGTAATAGGTAGGGCACTCCTCCTCATCATCTATAATATTTTCAACATGTCCAGTCAGGACGGGAACGAGTACAAAATCTCAAACAACAGTTCTAGTTATAAAATATTGAAAATGTAGCAGTAGATAGAGAGAATATACTAGATAAAGTAGAGCGCACATGCATCCTAATAGGGTATATTAAAACTGTAATGAGATAAGGCAAAAGAACAGTGTATAACATGTACGAAAATCTGGAACTGCTATCTATGTGAGTTTAGCACTAGTTTTAACATGTGATCGGCTTAGACCTTGATACAATGTTTGGCCTGGCTAATCATACGTGAGTGCATGATTAACACTATACAATGAGGATGATACAATAATATTGTGGGGTATTGACCACATATCTACGCTAACACCCCCATCCCTGACTAATATAGTGGATCCAACCATGACACGTCATGACACGTATTCTCTGTGAAGTAGCTCTCTTCATAGGAATCGTGTCTATATAATGAACAAGGAACAAGGAGGACTTGCACAAGGTATACCATATATAAGAGGAATAACATCTTATAACGGGATCCAGACAAATACCAATCCATGTGAACAATGTGTCAAGAGAACAAGGATATCTACACTAAATACTAGAAACAAAGACGATATCATAAAACAAAAATATTATCAGAGAATATACTCGCATGTCATCCTGTATGACTGATATGAATAGATGTCCGAACTGGTGTCACAGAGTCCTATTTAGAGTAAAACAGGTTATTTAAGTACTCAATTTAAAATAATAGAAATCTGTAATACAAACTACATGATTCTAAGTTAACTAGGTCAAAGTCAACTCTTGGTCAACTTTGGTCAACTGTCTAGGTCGAACTAGGTCAAACGAAGTCAAACTAAGTCATATTAGGTCATACTAGGTCAAACTAGGTCAAGGGTTGACTTTCAGCTGACTTTTGGTCAACTGGTCGACTCTGGTCAACTCTAGGTCAAATTTGGTTAACAAGTCAAGATTGGTCAACTAGGAGTCAACTTGGGTTAAACTTGAAATCAATCTAGGTTTTTTCCCATGTATCACATCTATCTATATATCACTATAATATATGAAGTAAACCTTCTAATCTCATCCATAACCTATAGATTAAACCTACCCTCTAGTATTAATATCTAACTAGTATCATATCTAAGATACTAACTTGGTCTCTCATGTCACGCCCCACTCCCGTAGGAGCGATCGTCCTCGCTAAGGCGTGATGCTGCACGAGCCTAGATTGCACTCGTGCAAGGTGGGTTCCATAATGGCCGATTTCAGCGGCTGCGACGGGATCGTCGTACAGAAGTCCCATACAGAGACATTGAACAATAGCAGCAGAAATTTAGAACGCAAAACGCAAGTTATTCAAAGAAGCTCTTTATTGATATTGAAACAAAGATTACAATGGGGGCACAAGGCCAAGATTACAATCACTCAGATCCACTCGTCTCACATTACAATCAATTAGCTCTCTCTCATCTCTCAATACAAGTCTCTGAACCAGCGAAAGCTTTGGAAGGCGATGTCCATACATTATGTCCTGTATAAGTCTTTAATCCATGCGGCCGCACACTTCGAATCGCCAAGGAACTCCATGCCTCGACGCATCCAAGCGAGCTCCGCGCCACGAGCTTCTACCTGCGCCTGCACATATAAACTATGTGGGTGTCAGTACTCAACTGTACTGGTGGAATGAGCTCCTCGCCCACCCATACAAAACCGACATGTTATTTTACTTTGTGCAACATAGTCCCTTCTTATCAATTATCTTTTTACTCTTGCCTTAGGATCAGTTTTAGGACAGACGCCTTGGCCTATTTCGTGTGTCAAGACCATCCCGTGCTTGTAACATCGACGTTACCCTATCAAGTCGTGTTTTCCTTATGGCACTTAATCAGAGACGCAACTACGCGATAAGACTCCATTCCCGTGTGACCGTGCTATAAGTCCTTGTTGAGGCCGTGCCTCGCAACTCAATGAGACTCAATCATAACGCCGCCTCGCGGCCCTTTTTGCTACTTTGATCACCAACTGACCCAATCAAGACTTGAGGGCTAAGTGTCACTCGACCGACTTTGCCTTGCGGCATTTTCTGACTTAAACTCAAGACAACTCAATTCCAACTTATACAAACTTATATGCCGACAACTTAAGACTCGATGCCACATCTCGTGCCGAAGCACGTCGCCTATGTTGTAGCCATTCTTAGGCCCAAACACTTTTGTTCCAACCATATACACATTCAACTAGACTAAATCCAAAGGCACACACGCGGATTGTCGCTCGTGCCGACCCATCTATATGAATTGGTCACTAACACCACAAGCTATCGTGGACTTATAGCCTTGTTATTCGAAGACCCTTTCATCGCAAGTAGCTAGCCCCGAAGAAAGTTCCCGAATAACCCGAGCGGTTCGTCCAGCTACGGCTATACCGTGTTTCCCTCCGGAATGACACGGTCCCTCGGCGCCCAGGGTTGCCGCTCGTGGAAACTTTTTCTTGTCAACAAGTTGTCCAATGACCATGCAAGACTCGACACAAACTGACGTCTCATACAGTCATTCCTCTTCCAATGTTACCATCTCTTTCAAACCAATATCAAGACTTCTATCCTTGAGATTCCTCGACGACCCACGGTCGCGAGCCTTCTCCCTTGATGCTCCTTGAGATCCCTCGACGACCCATGGCCGCGAGCCTTCTCCCTGTTACCATATCATTTCATTCAACTCAATGCCTATTCGATAGTCCTTCCTCCAAAACTTATTAAATCAACCGTGGTTCATGCCTTAAATACTAAGTCCGTGCATCGTGTCTTAAGCCAATCGTGCTCTACGCGACACTCTTGCCCAAGTCGATGGACCTTGAGACCGTAAGACTATGTGGTTATACCCAATCGTAGAACTCGTAGGACCGTGCTTGCTACCACTCCGATAGCCTAACATAACTTGCCTGACTTAAACGCACAACGACTCGACGAGCAAAGGCTGCGTCAAGCCTCGTATTACGGAAATGTGCTGCGCATGCATTCGACTTATGAACGACCAAGTCATTTGGGTGCCTAGACTTATATCATAAGCCGTGCAATACAACTCAACTCATGGGGCAAGCCAAGGCTGTGCCAAGCCTTGGACGATAGGACCGTGCATGCTTTATGAAACATTTATGTGGGCGACGCCTATGACTTAGGCTACGTTCATAACTTCCCCTACTCAACCAAATTTCTTTCTCCTAAGCTACGGGACGAAGGACCGAGTATCATTTTCAAACCACGTCGTGCACCAACTCTAAGCCGACCGTTGGACCTTTCCATATTCTATCTCAATTTGACCCGTCGGGATTACTCCCTTTAGCTATGTGGGTTCGTCTCTTTTATTATTAAGCCTACTTGTGCAAGTTAAAAACATACAATTTATTATGTGAAGGCAAAGATAAGGCGAGTTCACCGAAACTACCCCACCTGAGTGAGCGGTCGCCTTGACCGAACGATGTCTTCGAGAAGCCGTTGCAAGGCTAAGTCCGAACGCCGTCGGCGTTTCGATTCCTCCGATTGACTGAGCGGGACAGGGCACTACATCATACACCACTCAGAAAAATTTTCGTCCTCGAAACTAACTGAGTACTTACTCATCGACTTATCACTCGAAATGACTCTCGCACACATTTTTCCTATATATTTTCCAAATCTGAGCCACGCTCGTGCTACTCTCAATCTTTCCTTCAAAACTTACGGTCTCAAAATCCTCGACACTTCTCCGTTCCTCAAGTCTCACTTGATTCAACCTATCACTTAGTTGGATCGTGTATATATTCTAGGCGCCCCCAAAATACATGCATTTCAACTAAGCCTTGTGATAGTGAATCCAATTCCATCTATCGATCCATCCACTCAATCCTGAAAATCAACCCTACCGATGCTAACTCTCGCAACATGGACATTTTGCCTAGCCGCTAGGCAATCTCTTTAGGCTAAAGTCAATTGTCAGTATTGGAATCACAGTTCCCAAACAACGATATCAACACTGACCCCATCCTAAGGTCAAACCAAGTTGATAGTACAGGATTTTCTACCCAAGCTCGCATCACTCTGATTTATAAACATCAAGCATCGATTTCCTACACACATCCCAACATTCGTCGCACGGGGTCCGAGTCATTCAGCAAAGCCATCTTATCGTAAGTTCACTCAACCAAATCTTCGATACATCAATATCGCTCGACCAGCAAGCTATTTCACATAGTCTATCTCTTCGAACACGTTCGGCATAATCTGTCTATCAGTCCTTCCAAATCAAGCACGCTATGACACGATTCATCGCTAAACCATAATTCACATTTCATACTCCCCAAGTCATTTATCCCAATTTACGTAATCGATCACAAGGTCGTCTGACTTAACAATATGTTGCGTCCCGATCTCACGCGAGTCAGATTATCCATGGTGGACACGAATCACCATGCACGCTTCCGCGTATTCTCATCGGGACGTAACTCTTATTTTGTGTCTAGACTAATTCATTCTTGATGCGCGGATTGGGCATACTCAATCCTCAAGTTTCATTCATCAATCGCAAGTCCTAACATCCTCAAATTTTCCTTCGCATCAAACCGACAAGTCGAGACAATCAAAGTTACCGTGTCCTGATTTTCTGAGTTCGATCATTCCCGCAACATGAATCACCATGTCAGCTCTCACGCGGAACGATCGCCCCAAATCCGACACAACGCATATACGAGGCTAGAGTTGCACTCGCACAAGACAAGATTGTCAACGTTGTGGTTATCCGTGTAACCATCAAAACACAATCATTTTCATCCAACATTCATCTCGATCAAAATCCTAAGTATAGCATCCAACCGAACAATAACACTTGCACGATCGTCATTCGTCGAGTCAGAGTATCCCCGAGTTATCGCATATCGATCTTTGATACGCATCAATACCATCGATGATATGTATAACATGACGATCTTCCTTTGCAACGAATTTTGAGTCGTGCGAACGATGCTATCGTCCGACTGGATAGTCTCCTCGACATTCAAATTCAAGTTCGATCATTATCCCACGAATCATTCACAATATCAATTTTCTCAATCAGTCGATCGATATCCCTGAAGCTATCGCATACACCACTCAGGAATGAAGTCATTCAACAAATCCTCAAAACTATCATTCGAATCAAAATTGACTTCTTCGAATCCCGTTCAAACCATTCCTCTAATTCTAAGCACGCTCATCTATATCGCATCGACGATACCATCGCTCGATAGCACCCCTATCGACAGTCATCCCACATTTACTCAATCGAGTTCAACTCATTCTAGCTCAAACACTACGAATCTCGCGCTCGACTTTGCTAAGGTCGACACAATCCTTGGTGTATATGCCCAGCCCGACTTAGCCAACCGTGCTTACGCAAACCATCTTTTTATTTTATCAAAAACTGTTCTCCTATGTTTTAAAAAATAGTTAGACTTATTGTATGGACATCCCGTGGGACAATTGAGAGAGAGCGCACCAACGATATCAACTTTGCGGAAGCAATACTTTAGAGTTTGCGGAAACAACGGAGTTAAAGAATTCAATCGATAGTCCAAGGACGTAAAGCCGTGCTCTGATACCATTATGTCACGCTCTGCTCCTGTAGGAGCGATCGTCCTCGCTAAGGTGTGATGCCGCACGAGCCTAGATTGCGTTCGTGCAAGACGGGTTCCATAACGGCCGATTTCAGCGGCTACGACGGGGTCGTCGCACAGAAGTCCCATGCAGAGACATTGAATAATAGCAGCGGAAATTTAGAACGCAAAACGCAAGTTATTCAAAGAAGCTCTTTATTGATATTGAAACAAAGATTACAATGGGGGCACAAGGCCAAGATTACAATTACTCAGATCCACTCGTCTCATATTACAATCAATCAGCTCTCTCTCATCTCTCAATACAAGTCTCTGAACCAGCGGAAACTTTGGAAGGCGACGTCCATACATTATGTCCTATATAAGTCTTTAATCCATGTGGCCGTATGCTTCAAATCGCCAAGGAACTCCGTGCCTCGACACATCCAAGCGAGCTCTGCGCCACGAGCTTCTACCTGCGTCTGCACATATAAACTATGTGGGTGTCAGTACTCAACTGTACTGGTGGAATGAGCTTCTCGCCTACCCATACAAAACTGACACGTCATTTTACTTTGTGCAACATAGTCCCTTCTTATCAATTGCCTTTCTGCTCTTGTCTTAGGATCAGTTTTAAGACAGACGCCTTGGCCTATTTTGTGTTTCAAGATCATCCCGTGCTTGCAACATCGACGTTACCCTATCAAGTCGTGTTTGCCTTATGGCACTTAATCAGAGATGCAACTACGCGATAAGACTCCATTCCCGTGTGACCGTGCTATAAGTCCTTGTTGAGGCCGTGCCTCGCAACTCAATAAGACTCAATTATAACGCCGTCTCGTGGCCCTTTTTGCTACTTTGATCACCAACTGACCCAATCAAGACTTGAGGGCTAAGTGTCACTCGACCGACTTTGTCTTGCGGTATTTTTTGACTTAAACTCAAGACAACTCAATTCCAACTTATAAAAACTTATATGCCGACAACTTAAGACTCGACGCCACATCTCGTGCCGAAGCACGTCGCCTATGTTGTAGCCATTCTTAGGCCCAAACACTTGTGTTCTAACCATACACACATTCAACTAGACTAAATCCAAAGGCACACACGCGGATTGCCGTTCGTGCCGACCTATCTATATGAATTGGTCACTAACACCACAAGCTATCGTGGACTTATAGCCTTGTTATTCGAAGACCCTTTCATCGCAAGTAGCTAGCCCCGAAGAAAGTTCCCGAATAACCCAAGCGGTTCGTCCAGCTACGGCTATACCGTATTTCCCTCCGGAACGACGCGGTCCCTCGGTGCCCAGGGTTGCCGCTTGTGGAAACTTTTCCTTATCGACAAGTTGTCCAATGACCATGCAAGACTCGACACAAATTGACGTCTCACACAGTCATTCCTCTTCCAATGTTACCATCTCTTTTAAACCAATATCAAGACTTCTATCCTTGAGATCCCTCGACGACCCACGGTCGTGAGCCTTCTCCCTTAATGCTCCTTGAGATCCCTCGACGACCCACGGCCGCGAGCCTTCTCCCTGTTACCATATCATTTCATTCAACTCAATGCCTATTCGATAGTCCTTCCTCTAAAACTCATTAAATCAACCGTGGTTCATGCCTTAAACACTAAGTCCGTGCATCATGTCTTAAGCCAATCATGCTCTACGCGACGCTCCTGTCCAAGTCGACGGGTCTTGAGACCGTAAGACTATGTGGTTATATCCAACCGTATAACTCGTAGGACCGTGCTTGCTACCACTCCGATAGCCTAACATAACTTACCTGACTTAAACGCACAACGACTCGACGAGCAAAGGCTGCATCAAGCCTCGCATTGCAGAAACGTGCCGCGCATGCGTTCGACTTCTGAACGACCAAGTCATTTGGGTGCCTAGACTTATATCATAAGCCGTGCAACGCAACTCAACTCATGGGGCAAGCCAAGGCTGTGCCAAGTCTTGGACGATAGGACCGTGTATGCTTTATGAAACATTTATGCGGGCGACGCCTATGACTTAGGCTACGTTCATAACTTTGCCTAATCAACCAACTTTCCTTCTCCCAAGTCACGGGACGAAGGACCGAGTGTCATTTTCAAAGCACGCCGTGCACCAACTCTAAGCCGACCGTTGGACCTTTCCATATTCTATCTCAATTCGACCCGTCGGGATTACTCCCTTTAGCTATGTGGGTTCGTCTCTTTTATTATTAAGCCTACTTGTGCAAGTTGAAAACATGCAATTTATTATGTGAAGGCAAAGATGAGGCGAGTTCACCGAAACTACTCCACCTGAGCGAGCGGTCGCCTTGACCGAGCGATGTCTTCGAGAAGCCGTTGCAAGGCTAAGTCCGAACGCCGTTGGCGTTTCAATTCCTCCGATTGACTGAGCGGGACGGGGTACTACATCCCAAACCAAGATACCAACTTGGTGTCCTACTCAAGACTCTAACCCACTCACACACTAACTCAAAACCTAACTCAAACTTCCAACTCAACATCTAACCTAAACTCTAACTCACTAAACACACACACTAACTCAAATCCTAACTCAAACTTCTAACTCAATATCTAACCTAAACTCTAACTCACTACACACACACACTAGACACACACACACGCACACAATAGGAGATTAGGGGAAAAATGGGCTGCCAAAGGGCTGTCAAGTGCAAAATAGGGCTGCCTTGTGCAGCCCCTATACTGCTGCTGTAGCTGCTGTCCAAGGGGGCAGCAGCCCCTAACCCAGCTGCTGCTCCTGCAGTCTATTCTTATTCCTTTTCTTCTTCAATTCCTTCACTCATTTTATCTTATTTTAATTTAATCCATTTCATCATCACTCATTCATCTATTCTTTATTCAAATTTATATGTCCATTCACTCTCATTAATTCTACTCTTCAAACCCTTCCATTCATTCTTTAATTCAATCATATATCCATTCATCTCATGAATTCAATTCATCTCATATTCATTCATTCACATAATCATTCATTTTCATTTATCTCACATTCATTCATTCGTTCATATTCTCTCTAACCCATACACAGGTAGATGCATTCAAACATATACGGATAACTCACTGAACTCAGGTGAAATGACAGAATCGAATTCATAAATCAAATCAACCAAATAATGTTAACCTAAACAACTATGAAACCAGATTTGAAACAACTGAACTCAGGTGAAATCCTTCAAGGACTCATTTAAAACCTGGATTTCAAATTGAACATTTTGAATAATTGAAAACAGTAACCAACAGTATCAGCCTTTCTAAAATCGAACCAAAACCATTCGAAATCTAAATCAAAACATTCGAACAGAGGGAAAAAATTTATACCAACATAGGAGGGGTCTAGTCGTGTCCTTCCGTGTCAATCAGTGACACAAAACGTGTCCAAACATGTGTCTGAACCGTGTATCAGTATAGGTACAATGCAGTAAAAGAGAGGGCTCGTACACTGTGTCGAGCCCTCTAGGACACGACACACGAACTCACAAGTGTCGTGCACGTGTCCACAGTTAGTCTAGGTCTAAGGCTTGGGTTAGGGTAGCCTGACACGAGTCCAAGTGTCCTCGTGTTCGCGCACGAAGTGCGTGTCAGTCGCACTTGTGCGCACGCGTGTACGTGTGTGTGCGACCCGTGCAGATCGAATATCTCCCAAAATACTCGATGATATTGCTTGAAATTTTGTGTACTTAATTTCAGTGATTGCCCGCACCCACACACTAATTTTTAGGTGTCGGGGTGCTATGTCGTGTCCGCTAGGACACCCGAGCAGCATGACACTGTACGACAGTGTCGTGCTGAGTCCCCGTGTCTAATAACAGTATCCAAATCACCCAAAAATCAACTCAGACATCTACAAATCAATTCCCCACCTATTAGGCTACCCAAAACTGAAATTAGATTTGAAATTGGTTAAAATTTAATCCATTGAGACATTTCACCAAACACCTAATTAAAAATACCGATACGTGTCCGATACGGGTATCGAACGGACACGAAATCCTACCAAACTTGGGCTACACCTAGGAGAACCCTAAATGGATGCATCTATGGAAAAAAATTGGGAATTTATAGGTGTTTGTAGGGTTTTACATATTGAGTGTTCAAACTCAATGTAATGAGCCTCGATTTGACGTCTTCCTCGATTTGCTACGGTTCAAACGTCCTCAAACCTCGCTAGCAAGCCTCCACAAGTCTCCTCTACTGTTGGGGAAGATGATGCAATTGATTAGGATCAAATTGGACTTAATTTGGATATTTGGAGAAGGATTTTGGGGAGGAACTATTAGGGTTCTAAGAAGTTGTAAAAGAGGCAAAGGTTTTTGCTAAGGGTATTTTATAGGAAGGGGGGATCCAATTATGGCTGCCATTAGATGGTTTAGGGTTAGGTTTTAGGTCTAGATGAGTGGCTAGGAGTTGTCCACTCAATTCTAGGCCTTCCTATTGGTTCAACTTGTCATAGGCTACCTTTTTCACAAATATCCTAAGAGTAAAATATCTTACCTAGAAATATCTAGATATTAATAATCATGACATGACTAAGTTAACCTAATCAACCAAGGCTAATCTAGATTAGGCTAAGTTTCTAGGTTAAGGCTTAACTAAAAGATTAGCACAATATTTAATTAATCAAAATTACAATTTTACAAAATTGTCAAAATGACCAAAATACCCTTAGGCTAAAAAGTTGTAATTAGTCATCCTAATCACATGACTAGGCTCCATTGGTCATGGTTAGTCTCTAGGCTTAGCCAAACTCTAGGGTTACACTAGTCAATCATCAAAATCACAAGTCGTGGTTTTAAATAGTTTTAAATTAACTAAAGATCACCAAAATTATGGAAAACTGAGAAATAACAAAATTACCCTTGATTTTGAAAATAAGCAGTTACACAAATTTATCGGATTCGTCATTACCTTTAAAGGTATACACGTTGATCCCGAGAAGATCAAAGCCATTCAAGAGATGTATCCTCCACGCAACCTAAAAGAGCTACGAGGATTCCAGGGACGACTTGCGTATATCAGGAGATTCATCTCAAATCTCTCTGGACGATGTAGACCGTTTACTCAACTCATGAAGAAAGGTGTGTCTTTTATTTAGACTGAAGAATGTCAACAAGTATTTGAAGACATAAAGCGGTACTTGATGAACCCTCCAGTTCTAGTACCTCTAGTGTAAGGAATACCTTTCCTAATGTATGTTCGAGCAATGGACCATTCCCTAGGTGCTTTATTAGCTCAGAAGAATAAAGAGGGTCATGAACAGGCTATCTATTACCTTAGCCGTATGATGGTTGGAGCTGAGCATCGACACTCCAGTAGAAAAAGAATGTCTAGCTTTGATGTTTGCTGTCCAAAAGACGAGACATTATATCACTGGCCAAACTATTCATGTTATTTCTAGAGTTAACCCTCTCCGGGTCCTGATAAAGAAGCCCAGTACACTCAATTTTAGGCTTGCAACATGGGCCATATTGTTAGCACAATATGATATGGTTTATGTTCCTCAAAAGTCTGTTAAAGGTCAAGGCCTTTCTGACTTTCTGGCAGCTCATCCAGTTCCTGAAACATCTAAACTCTATGATGAGATTCCTAAAATCTTGGAGTCCAACATGATTTCAGAAGAAATTCTTACATGGTGTTTATTCTTTGATGGTACATCCGAAATTGGACCAGAAGGTGCTATTGTTGCTGGAGTCGAAATCGTCCTCATCTCACCAGAAGGGTTAGCTATACAAAGAGCTTATTCTTTAGATGAGTCTTGTTCCAACAATGTGGCTGAATACAATGCTCTGCTCATTGGTCTCCAATTGGCTAAACAATTAGATATTGAGTATCTTGAAGTTTACGGGGACTCCAAATTAATTGTCAATCAAGTTAGAGGCACGTACGAAGTTCGACATCAAGATCTAGTCTCATATCATGATGCGGCGATCATGATGGCTACTTCATTCAAAGGCTTCTTCATCGAGCATGTACGCCGAGCGTGTAATACGAAAGCTGATGCACTCGCTAATCTTGCAGCAGCATTAGCAATTCCATTAAGAAGGCAACAAATGATTGTCATCACTAATAGAGAGTTATTTTGTGTCGAACTTAAATATTGAAGTCAATAACTCAAACATGGAATTCAACAATTTAGTTGAAATTTGTACCATCAGTGAAGACTGGATTACTCCTTTCATAGACTTCGTGGTCCATGATATTTTACCCGAAGATCCTAAGAAGGCTATAATAATTCGTCGACGGTAACTCAGATTCTATTATAATCATGCTACAAAGACACTCTACCGACGAACATTTGACGGCTTACTTCTACGCTGTCTCGCAGGAGAAGAAGCAAAATAAATACTTCGTGAAGCTCATGACGGTGTTTGTGGCGCACATCAACCTGGTCCTAAACTACAGGATCGTATTCGCCGTATGGGCTATTATTGGCCCTCAATAGTATCTGATGTAATCGAGTATGCAAGGAAGTACCGAGCATGTCAAATTTATGCTGACTTCATCCATCAACCATCAAAATTTCTTCACCCGACGGCAGCATCTTGACCTTTGAAGCTTGGGGCATGGATGTCATTGGTCCTATTAACCCCTCATTTCGAGGACATCGGTTCATATTGGCCATAACTGATTACTTCTCAAAGTAGGCTGAAGCTATACCTCTAGCTGAGGTCAAGACAAGCAACATTATCAATTTTATTAAGCATCATGTGATCTATAGATTCGGTGTTTCTTGGCGAATCATTCATGATAATGGGCCACAATTCATCAGACAGAAGTTCACTCGATTCTGCGATGACAACAGGATCAATAATATTGCTTCTACAGCTTATAATCTGCAGCTAATGGGTTGGCAGAAGCATTTAACAAGACCATCATTAAACTCCTTAAGAAGTTTGTTTCTACCAACAAACGGAACTGGAGTGAAAAGCTCAGAGAATATCTGTGGGCTTACCGTACTACTATACGTACTCCTACAGGCTACACACCTTTCTCTTTGGTATATGGATGCGAGGCCGTCTTACCATTGGAAATCCAGATCCCTTTCCTAAGGATTGTTATTGCCAATGAACTCACAACCGAAAATAATATTGTCTGAGACTTCAGGAGCTTGAAGCGCTTGACGAGAAACGGCTCCTAGCTCAACAACATATTTAGTTATACCAAGCTCGTCTATCAAAAGCCTTCTACCGTAAAGTCAAAGTCCGAACATTTTAGAAAGGAGAACTAGTTCTAACCGTCAGACGTCCTATGACTATGATGCACATAAACAAAGGCAAATTCGAAGCGAAGTGGGAAGGAACCTACATTGTAAGCAAAGTTTTCTCCAATGGAGCTTATCAATTGATTGGTATGGATGGTCGAGTCTCCATGATGCCTATCAATGGCAGGTTTCTCAAGAAATATTATGTTTAAAGACAAAGAGATATCAACACAGAGACTCAAAATTTAAACAAAATTTATTTTATTGCATATCTCAGACGGAAGGAAATACATAAAATTAACAAGGACCAGAGCCCTCCTGATCGAAGACAAATTTTGCAAGGAGCTCGAATACATTATTATTGGATGACACTAACAATTCACATGTTCATCAGAAGCTTTGTCGTCGACATTGATGTTCATCTCCTGCTTCATGCTCTTTGGAAGCCATAAGAGTGAATGAAGATGGAGGCTGGACATCATGCCCATATATATACAGTGAAGATCAGCCCCCGTCGACTCTTCAGATTCCCAAGAAAAAGTGGGTTGTATTTAAAAAAAAAACTTGAAACAAGAACGAAGAAGAGAAATTTGTTTCGGAAAATGAACGCCCCCATAAATATGTTCATCGTCGGGAATGAACTGAGCACTTAATGATCTTGTTTTGGTTAATAAACGTGTAACTTTATGTTGTGTGATACTCATGTTGTGCAGCAGTCAGATTGTGCGACACTCATGTTGCGTAGTACTCGGATTGCACAACCCTCATATTGCGCAGCATTCAGGTTGCGCCACATTTTTGCTGCGCAATATGTCAAGTTACGTCCAAAAGAGAGCACAACTTTCGAAATATCATGCAACACAAATCGACAGCAACCCAAACCATAGGGAGGCACAAGTTATGGAGTATGCCCAACTCTAAAAAGAGCGGACGCACGTTGTCGAAATCGAGCCGAACCCTAAAGTGGGTGATCGATGATCGGTTTATGCTCAAACACTTACCCTCCATGACCGGGTTGGCCGTCTCTTAGCGTGATGAAGGCGGAGCTTGCATGAATGGCTTGGCCACAGTCTTTCTTTTCTCAGTAACAAAGTGCTTGGGTACCATTGCTGTCGATCGAAGCTCTCAAAGATTGGGAAAAGGAAGAAGAAGATAGGATTTCTCTTGAGCCATCCCAAATGATGTGAAGAATGAAAAAACTCCAAAAGTGTACGACTATTTATAGCCCAAATAGTTACGGAATTTATGCTAAAGAATCGGGCTCGAGTTGACTGGCGCAATCCAAGCAAAACTAGCATAATTCAAAGTATTTCAAAACTTTGAAGTATTTTCAAGTTTCGAAAACTTTGAAGGGGGTCTTGTAGAGGCTAAAAATCAAACTGTGCCAGAGTGTTCGATCATCAGATGGCGCCAAATCATTATGTTGCGCCAAACTATCAAGTTGTACAGCATCAGGTTGCGCCAACATCTGGTTGCCCAGGAGTCAGGTTGCGCGAGCGTCACGTGGCACACTTACTCGAGAAGCTGTAATGGCATCATTGCCTGACAGCTGACAGCACAGAGATTAAGGAAAATACATTCGAATCCACGTGGTGCTCGAGAAGATTTTGTCAGCATGTAATTAATACTGACAGCTGGTTCACATAAGTTATTGTGTGGCACAAGAATTAATCAGTATAGCACAGAAGACCTAGTCAAAGGTGCCAGTTGTTGAGTTGTGGCCATGCGCAACCTGGCTAGTTGGCGCCACTTGATCAACTCTTATTTTAAAGCAGGGTGATGTGGCGCACAAGCCACCAACTTCGTAGAGCGTGCCCACGACCACGCGCATCTCAATCAAACGATGTCATACGTCTATAGTAGTTGGTGCAAACCGCTTGCGTAGGTTACATTATGCCCACGCGCAACCTGATGAAGCATGCACAAAGTGATCAAACAGTGTTCAGGATAAAGTGACGTAGCGCACAAGCTACTAACTTTATAGAATGTGTCCACTACACTGCTCACGACTACGCACATCTCAATCAAACGATGCCACGCGTCCACAATAGTTAGTGCAACCATTTGTGCAAGTGAACAGAAGGCGCACAACCTGAAGCGCGTGCAACCCAGAATAGCTGCTAAATAGTTATTTCAAGAACTCTATAAATAGAGTTTTAAATCAACCTCAAAGCAGAAAGGGTGATCATAATGTCCTACAAAAGTGCTGTTGCATCCTCCAGAGGCTTGTGTCTTCGATATCACATCGTCCAAGGAATAAAGTGATCATCTTCTGATCAGATTCCTATAGTTGTACTTCCCTATAAATTAATTGTACTACTGTATTCTTTTCTAAGTTTGTAATAAAACTTTTATTTTTGCAAACACATTCGTGCTAGCGGATCGCGAGCCTCGATGCTTCTTGTAAAAAAGAAGGATGGTACGTCAAGATTATGTGTTGATTATCGTACCTTAAACTCTGTAACAATCAAGAACAGATACCCTCTACCAAGGATAGATGACTTATTTGATCAGCTCACGGGAGCGATAGTATTTTCGAAGATTGACTTGCGATCAGGGTACCATCAGATCAAAGTTAGAGAGCAAGACATCCTGAAGACAGCGTTCAGATCAAGATATAGAAATTGGAAGTTCCTTGTTATGCCATTTGGAGCGACCAATGCACCAGCCGTATTCATGGACCTCATGAATCGTATCTTCATGCCTTATTTGGATCAGTTTGTGCTAGTATTTATAGATGACATCTTGGTCTATAGCAAAAGTGAGGCGGAGCATGAGCAGCATCTCTGTGTAGTTCTTCAGATTCTCAGGGAACACCAGTTGTACGCGAAGTTCAGTAAGTGTATGTTTTGGTTTGATCGCATTTCATACTTAGGTCATATCATCGAGGTGGAGTAGAAGTTGACCCCCAGAAGATAGTGGCTATAGAGTCATGGCCAGTACCCAGTACAGTCACCGAGGTTCGTAGTTTCCTTGGATTGGCCGGCTATTACCGGCAATTTGTTTCAGACTTTGCTCGAATTTCAGCGCCCATGACGCGGTTGACCCGTAAGGATGTGCAGTTTGCTTGGACAGCAGAGTGTCAGAGTTCATTTAAAAAGTTAAAGCATAGATTGATGACGGCCCCCATTCTCACTCTTTCAGATGGGACTGGAGGATTTGCAGTTTATTGTGATGCTTCCGACAGAGGATTGGGATGCATCTTGATGCAGCATGGTAAGGTAGTCACTTATGTGTCACGTCAGCTTCGTGACCATGAGAGTAATTATTCTACCCATGACTTAGAGTTAGCAGCAGTAGTTTTTGCATTGAAGATTTGGAGGCATTATTTATATAGAGATTGGGTGAAGATTTTTACCGATCACAAGAGTCTTAAGTATGTGTTTTGATCTTATTATGCGTCAACGAAGATGGCTAGAGCTACTGGTGGATTATGACATCAACCTGCAGTATCATTCCGGAAAGACCAACATAGTAGCAGATGCATTGAGCAGAAGAGCTGGAGTTTATTTTCTAACAGCGTAACCAGAATTGTTAGCAGACCTTCAGAAGATGGGGATAGAGATAGTTCTCCCTACCAATGTGGCATTGATGGCCAGCATGCAAGTTCAGTCCAGCATAGTTGAGAGGATCAAGATGGCACAATCAGCAGATTCCAAGCTTCAGTGGCTCAGAGCATAGTTTGAAGTAGAACGGAGAGCAGAGTTATGTATTCATAAAGATGGTACTCTCCGACATGGGAGGCGTCTTTGTATACCTAATGGTGATATCCGACAGAAGATCATGGCAGAGGCTCACAGTTCTCAGTATTCAATTCATCCCAGTGGCACGAAGATGTACCGAGACAACCGTCAGCATTTCTGGTAGAATGGTATGAAGAGGGAAAGTCTTCCGATGTTTAGTTTGCCAACAAGTTAAGGCTGAACATCAGAGACCAGCTGGACTTCTTTAACCTTTACCGATCCCAGAATAGAAATGGGAGCACATTACCATGGATTTTGTAACTGGGTTACCTAAATCCCCGGCTGGCATAGATGTTATATGGGTTATCGTTGATCGTCTCACGAAGGTAGCTCATTTTCTCCCCTTTAGAGTTGGTCAGTCAACGGATCAGCTAGCAGAGATATACCTCAGGTAGATTGTCAGATTATATAAAGTGACAGTTAGTATCATATCAGATAGAGATTCAAGATTCACATCGTACTTTTGGCGGAGTCTTCAAGAGAGTTTGGGGACTCGTCTCAAGTTCAGTTCAGCATATCACCCGCAGATAGATGGTCAATCAGAATACACGATTCAAACACTTGAAGATATGTTATGATCTTATATGCTGAACTTCGGTAGTTCGTGGGCAGATCACCTGCACCTAGTAGAGTTCTCTTATAATTCTAGGCCAGTATCCAGATGGTACCCTTTGAAGCACTGTATGGCAGGAAGTGCAGATCCCCATTAGCCTGGAATGATATAGGTAAGAGGCAGATGCTTGGTCCAGAGATGATTACGCAAACAATCGAGGTGGTCAGACAAGTCAGAGATCATCTTCGAGTTGCCCAAGATCGCCAGCGTCATTGGGCCGATTCTCATCGGCGTCCCCTTGAGTTTTCAGTCAGCGGCCACGTGTTCCTTAGGATCTCGCCTACCCATGGTGTCATTCGATTCGACGTGCAGGGAAAGCTTAGTCCTAGGTATATAGAACCATTCGATATCCTTGAGCGAGTAGGTGATGTATCCTATCATCTCGCTCTTTCGCCATCGTTATGTGAGGTACATGATGTATTCCATATATCCTAATTATGACAGTATATCCCGGATCCGAGCCATGTCCTTGATCATTCAGAATTAGTTGTTGGTACCAACCTTTCGTATGAGGAAAGGCCCGTATCCATTGGACCGAAGAGAGAAGGTACTCAAGAACAAGACTATTAGTTTAGTCCGTGTTTCTTGGAGTCACCACTCTTTAGGTGAGTCAATGTGGGAGCGTGAGGATGATATCCGGTCGTGATATCCATACTTGTTTGACTCATAAGGTATAATGTCTTCCTTATGCCTTATGCTTTTACTCCTTACTTGCATAGATGATTGCCCATTTAACTGCTAGCCGTAGATTGCCAGTATTAGTATTACTTGCCCGACATCTCTAGTCTCTTGATTAAATTCCGAGGATGGAATTCTTTTAAGGTGGATAGAGTTGTCACTCCTGTTTTTTATTATACGTATTTTCAGTATACGTGTACGAAATTCCGACCCGTAATTAGACTTGTCTTGCTTAGCTTAATCTTGATTCGGTTTATTTTGTCTTGGTTTAATTTGGTTTGGTTCATCATGGCATGTTAGCTTGGCTTGGTTTGGTTTATTTTGGATTTGAGATAAAAAGGGGTTGACATATAAGTCAACTTTTCTC
>JANAVB010001529.1:0-19904 GCA_029216955.1 Iris pallida
CAAAATAATTCAAAAATCTGAATATATATAAATATATATATTTATTAATATTTTAATGCCCAACATGCCTACATAGGTTTAGATTTGGCTTGGAAGAAGTTCGAAAATGTTTGGTGCAACTGGGTCTCCTAAAAAGTCATAAAGACTTATATAAACTAATTAATTAAATAAAAATATGACTTGTGCCACAATTTGAATTTTTAACATGTAAGAGGCTAAAATATGACTATGACATCCCTAACATAGCTAGTATGCTAGTCAAAGCATCCGACTATACTAGGCATGCCATACTTTCTACTCAACTTGCACATTCAAACTCAATCATGACTATAGCCCTTTTTATATATAAAAATAGGATAGAAATTAATTAGAAATAAATAAAAATCCAAAATTATATATTTAACTAAATTAAATATTTTTAAATTTTGAGGGGTTTTACAATTATAATTATAATTAATTATAATATAATATATATATATATATATATATATATATATATATATATATATATTATATATATATATATACAAAATTGTATTTAAACCTATTAGCCCAAAAAAAATTAAAATAACTCTACTAGATCATGGCTACCTAACATGGCTCTACCAAGTGGGGTTGGCTAGGTTAGGGTCCTAATATATTTTCTAGTCAAACCAAACTCGAAAAGTATGGGTGAGCAAATACCGACTGATACCGATAAACTGACCGAATACCGATTAAAAATATCCCAAAAAATCGAACCGAAATTATGTACCGATACCGAATTGTCGAACCGACTAAAAATGGTATAATGGTAGTGGTAGCAGTTTGAGTGTAATACCATACCGAAAATATCGAACCGAACCGATTATATATATATATATATATATATATATATATATATATATATATATATATATATATATATATATATATATATATATATATACACACACACACACACACACACACACACACTTTTTTAGAATGTTGTTTGTGATTTATACTACTAATTTTTATCTTTTTTTTGGTCAGTTTCTTAGAACTTAGAATTGACTTTATGGACTTGAAGTTATGTTAAGAATGCTAAGAATTTAGTTTTTGATCTTTTGAGCTTATGTTTTTGTGCTCATAAAATTTTGAAGTAAATTTTGGTTTCTTAAACTTATATTAAATATTAAATTTAGTGACCATATTTGATCTTTTAAGCTCATTTTTAGGTGTTTGCGACTTGCTACATATTGTTCTCGTAATTTTGATTAATTGTTTGGTTGATAGAAACTTGGTTTTAAAATTTAATACCTCCAAAAAAGTATATATATATATATATATATATATATATATATATATATATATATATATATATATATATATTATAGGTTAAGAGGTTCTAAAATATTAAGTGTGTTGATTGGTCAAAAGTTAATTGATAAAATACCGATACCGAACAAAAATCGACCGAATACCGATTTAACCGAAACCGAAAAAAACTGATTCTAAATGGTACGATATTGGTATTGATTTTCTAGATACCAATTTAAAAAAGTACCGAAAAGTTCAACCAAATACCGACCGATTATACCGACGCTCACCCCTATCGAAAAGTTAAACAATGAATCTCTTGTGCCATTCGTAAATAAATAGCACATGGGAACTCGATCGAGTGGCACACCCTTGGCATATATATCGTAGGCTCAAAATGGGTCAAAACCATATATTGGGTTATATAGTTTTGATCTAAGTCGAGTCTTGAACTCGCATTGGAAGTTAAGTCCAGAATTACGATAATCAGTCGAATGGCCTAAATTGACCCAAAATTATGCGAAGTCAAAAGAATGTTAGAGAACAAGTTTGGATGAGACATGATATACCAAATTGAAGGTCAACCTGTCTACTTCGAAACCCATGAAGGACGTTTCGAAAGATTGGCATGTCTCGTGCTCCAAAAATTAAAGCTACGAAAAAGTACGTCTATAGTTATAATAAAAATTTAAAATATAATCTAATAAATACAGTTCATATAAATAAAAAAATAATTCCCAAAAATCAGGGTCCTTACAGCTAAATCCAAACGTCGTTGCATTTTGATTCCTTCGGTTGAACTGAACGGGATGGGGCATTACACCTGCTTCCTATTTATACAACGTCGAATAGAAATTGATAGCCTCGATCTGGATATTGGATGAGATGATATTGTAGTGCCATTTTCATCCAACAATACTTGGGGAATATTGTTCCTATGCTGGCGAGTATGGATCAGAGCATAGAAAATTTTGGAGCAACTATCTCCTTATTTAAACCATGTACACTTTGTACGTTGTGCTAGATGAATTTCTTCCTACAATAAAAGTGCACGTACCTCATGTATAATTAGTTTTTACTTGGCTGCTAATTTTGCGTATGCATGTCTTATTGTAGCTGGGTTTAGACGTCCTTTAGTTCTTGCTGCTTTTACAGCCTGTCCACCTTTGGCCTATCATAGTTCCAAGTCTTCAAAGCCTTTTTCACCATTTTCAGCCTTTGTACTAGTCGATACTGTGCATTACTTGTCACCTCTTTTTTTAAAGCTCCCATCAACTTCTTTGTACGCACCCATTATGATCATAAATTATTGAATCGAAATGGTCGAGCTTTAGATAATATCGCTTCAACTATTCGAACTCGGATCGGGAAGTGATCATTAGTATTTGGTGCAAGTCCCTCTGCGGTAACTGAGCAAGATCTCGAACCAATCAAATTACCAAGTGCTCTATCCAGTTGTCAAGCAATCCTATTTCGAATCGCTTTATTATTTCACGTCCAGGCATGTCCTGACCTCTCTAGACACTTAAGTCCTGAAAAAAGTAGACATTGTAAAAAGTCTTGGAGAATATGGTCTGGAATGCTTCTTCCTCCTACTTTCTCACGCATATACATCATGGCATTGAAGTCCCCCACGATAAGGAGCGATAATTTAAGTTACACTTCTGCTACCAACTAAGGTGAATGATATCTTGCCACAACGTCTCCTTTTTTCTTCGGTCATTATGACCGTAGACAGCTCCATATATAAATTTGAAACCCCATTTATTGGTAAAAACTATAGTAATATGTTCCGACAAATGTATCAACTCTCTTAACCAAACTCTACTATCCCATAGGATCCAAATGCATGCCATATCGTACGTCTTTGGGTTGTTAATCTGCTCCCATTTGCAAGGGATCTTCTTTGAATTCTCCGATTGAACTTGATTTTAGTTTCCAATAATACAGTTATCATACTCTTCTCCTTCTTAGCAACCTCTCGAATCTTATGCTACCACCCCCATGGAGTTCTCTCCCTATGTATTCCATGTTAGGACTGTCATTAGTAAACATTATTCAACCCTTGATAACCGCTCGAGCTACCCATAGGGAAAGTGGGTAGCTACCTCTCTTCTTTTCGCATCTCTAGACTTCTCCTTACACAGTTCTTCCTCTTCATGCCTCTGTAACAATTGCCATTTTGGATTGTCTATGCATAGGACATCTCCCTCCTTATCCGAGGATTGCTGATTCAACATACTTGTCCCTTCTTGGAAGGAAACAAACTATCGCTTCTTCTTGTTTCTAGCCACTCCCATGCATGTGTGAACTAAACCTTCCTTTCTAGCTTCCACCTGCTCCCTGATTCTGCCTATCTGTAATACCAAACACCACCATTTGGTTTGAAGAAGATCTGACATGCTCTTCCCTCTCATTTGGCTGTCTCTTTCCTAAGATACTATTTCAGGCTGTACGTCTGTTGCTCTATTTTCCCTTCGTGTGTTTTCGTTATCACCCATCTGTGAATCTTCACATTTTAGGTTATCCTCTGGGAACTGCTCTTCCTGATTATCATCTTCCTTGGCCGAAGCTTCAACATTGGTTTTCTTTGGGCACGATTTGACGAGATGTCCAAAGCATTTACAAATAGTACATGCAGGCGGTACCCATTCATAGTCTACCACCTGGGAGAAGTATTGACTCTAACGTAATACATATTTGACCACCCTTGGTAACTTTTTATGTGCCATTTTTTTGACAAATATTCGGGCATACGAAAGACGTGTCTTATATGTCATAACATCATCCGTTTGATCGATTTCATAATCAAACTAGCTAACTTCATGAGCATTGGGATGCTCCAGTATTGAATAGGCATCTCCAAAAATCTAATCCATATCGAAACAATATGCAATATTTTCGTTCGCATTGAGAACCCGACTGCCATTTCTTTACTACAATCAACCTTCCATCGAAGGTCCAAGTCCCCTCAGTCAACATCCTCCTCCAGTCAGAACCGAACAAAGTAGAAGCCATTTTCTCTGGAAAAAAATTCATACTGCCCCGTGGACGTCATAGGTCCATATCTGATTCACATATGCTCTAATTTGTCATTAGAACGGTTTATCTGCTAGAACGTACATAACCAAGGTCTTCTTCCAGTATTATGTCGTCTCATCCAAGTCTACATCGGTAAACTCGGTCATTGGCCAACCCACGACCATCGAGGTTTCGACATATTTCATGACCGCATGTTGTGACGAGCTACATGGCCGACAAATATCCGCCCACGACTTCCTTCCTTTTAAAAATAGGTTTAGCTTGCTGCCCTCCTCCAACCTTTAACTCAATTAGACAATCATTAGAATCCAAAGTCCCTTATGTGTAACTCTACTACTTCTTTCAGGTTTATTTAGCAATATGGTCTCACATAATAGTGGATATTATGATTTAGGTCTCGAAATTGTCCAACGTTAGAATTTGAGTCTCGAAATCACTATTCATTATCTTACATGAACAGTAATTTCGAGACCCAAATCCTGAAATTGGACAATTTCGAAACTCAAATTATAATATCCACTAATATGTGAGACCCTCTCACTAAATATTCCTTGTTCTTTTTTTTTTTTGTTAAATAAACGACCCAATACA
Source organism: Iris pallida (assembly GCA_029216955.1). Classification (NCBI taxonomy): domain Eukaryota; kingdom Viridiplantae; phylum Streptophyta; class Magnoliopsida; order Asparagales; family Iridaceae; genus Iris; species Iris pallida. The sequence goes on from JANAVB010001529.1 coordinate 4,915, forward strand.
GGTCCTACCCAGTTAAATCTGATCCGATTTTGTTCGGACGACGGACCATGCTGGATTTGGAGTATAATAAAAGAACCCGGACTTCCTAGCCGGACTAGTCCGATCTAGCCCAAACACGATCAAAATCGATTCCGGACAAACCCATTAGACGCATTGAAATCCCACCCAAGAGAAAAACACACACCCCGACCTTATTTTTATTTTATTTTTAAGCATGACACATTTAAGGACCAACTATAAGTTCATTCGGGCCTTAATTGCAGCTTTTACAAGTGAAGTTGAAACCTCCACAAGTAGCAAACGGGCCCACTACGAGTACACGCACGCACTTCATCAGTGCCTATCCAATAAATTCAGAGTTCAAAGAAAAAGAAAGAAGAAAGGAAGAAGAAAGAGAGAGAGAAAAAAAGGAGAGAGTTTTGAGTGAGCAATGGCGACAGCAACTAGTTTGAGGAGACTGGGAAGAATTCCAAAGAGAGGAGGAGGAGGAGGACTCTCTTTCTCGAGCTCATCATCATCGACGCACTCGGAAAGAGGAAGAGGAGGAGGAGGAGGAGGAGGAGGAGGAGAGGAAGGAGGCCCACATGTCAATCTCTTCTCCGCCATCAACCAGGCCCTCCACATAGCCCTCGACACCGACCCACGGTGACAAATTTCCCTCTTTCTTTTTTCCCTTCAAATTGTGCGATCAGTTCTCATGGGTTTGCTGTAGTTTCGGTTGATCATCGTGTAGTAAGTTTGATAATTGTTCGTAGAATTAATGCGCAGAAATCATGAACATGCCATCAGAACTAGTCATTTACTGTCGATCATGGCCGGATTTTAGGTCAAGACGGAATCTTGAGCCAGTTACCATTTTTGGTATGTTCTGGCCTTCTGGGTCTATTCTGGGACTAGTTGGTTGTTCCGGGACAAGTCTATTTCTAGGAAATGTATGTTAATACATTTTATGGGTAGAGAGACGCAGCTTTGGCAGTGGTATAATTCTTTTGTTAAAAGAAATCGCGCGCATCGGACGTGATTTTGATCATGGTTGGTTCTGACATCGGTGCTCATGCCCTGCCAGAACGCCAATTTATATATTTTTGTTTTTCCAATCTCTGGATGAGAAACATGTTCTTCTTAACGGAGCTTCCAAGCTAATTTTGGTACATCACTTTGAGCTATTGTGAGCTAGTTCCTTATAATTGGATCGATAATTCAATGCCGATAGTGTGTAGATGCTTGTAGTAATAGCATCATAGGAATGGTGTCCTCTGGATCCTACGGGCTTGGCGTAATATTCTTTCATCAAATAAAATAAAAACTATCCAATGCATGTGAATCTGCGGGTATTTATTTGTTATTTACTTCTGATTGGGAGATGAAATGGTGGGAACGGATGAGTTGGTGGAGTTTCCGTAATGACAGTTAGCTTTTCTTTTCCTGCAGTTCTTACGTTTTTGGAGAGGATGTCAGCTTCGGTGGTGTCTTCCGCTGCACGACCGGACTGGCTGATCGGTTTGGTAGAACCAGGGTTTTCAATACTCCCTTGTGTGAGCAGGTGCACAGATACTTTGATTCTGCTGCTTCATCTTTGTATCTAGGTTGCACTGAAGTCGTACTAATTGCCGAAGCTTAGCTTAGAAGGGTTATTCCAAGTAGTTTGATCTTGAGAACCTATATGGCTCAAGTAAAATGTAGCCTTAAGTTTGTAAATAGAATTTTCTCTTTCTTTTTTCTTCTTCTTTCTATTCTTTCTAATTGGATTTGGATGCAGGGTATTGCTGGATTTGCAATTGGCCTGGCAGCCATGGTGATGACAAATATTCCTTAACAAAACCTCACTTTCGTCACCTACATTCTTATGCTTGCATGTAATAGTATGTATGTTACTCTTCATCTGTCTCTGACTTGTGAAATTTGTTTTTCTTTAATAGGGCAATCGAGCTATTGCAGAAATTCAATTTGCAGATTATATCTTTCCTGCTTTTGATCAGGTATGTAGTTAGATCTTATTCACCTCATCAGATCTTGTTTATGTTTCTTTCATAGTAAATTGTAACAATTCCATCACCAAGTTGGTGATATGGATATTGCAGGTTATAACTATGAGATCCCACTGACGGACATAACTTAAGAGGAGTCCTTATATGTGTATATATGAAGTATAAGCATGCTGATTAATAATTGTAAAAACCTGCTAGTTTAATACATCATATACGTGGATTCTCTCTTTCAATGTTTTAGGGTATAGATTTCGATATGATTCAGAATTGAAAAGTTGATTGCATCCTTCATGGTCTTAGTAAAGCTGTCAAAGAGAACTGATCCTTGCTTGACACTTAAGTGCAATTAGTTTAGCTTTTTTGGTAACTTGTGGAAGATGCCAATTTCTGATTATATCAAGTGAAATTGATAAATTATAAAATGTACCAACTACAAACACCACCAAAGTCTATTAATTTTAAAAAGTTTCGCTATGTGTGCTATGCTTACAACTTAAAAGTGGATACATTATATTTCTACCCATTTGTTGAGACTATTAATTTTAAAAAGATTGACTCGCTATGTGTGCTATGCTTACAACTTAAAAGTGGATACATTATATTTTTACCCATTTGTTCTGGAGATTTTGCGTATGACATCCGATTTCTTAGCAAGTCAAAAGACAGTTTTTCCTTGTGCCAAGTGTTGGTAGGCCAATATCCGGACTAAAGGGACTCCAATATTCCTTTATGAAGCTGTCTAAATAACAAACGGGGCACTGCATGTTTTGCATCTGAAAATAAGATGGAACTTAATTATACTGTTCATAGTTCACTACCTTCACAGGGTGAGATCAAACCTCGTCCTTAATTCGTCTTTTTCTTAGAATCCATTTTGGAGTCCTTTGACTCATAAAGTTGTCTTTTGTGTTTCCCATCGGTTGGAGAAGATAGACTAGAATACACACCACCGGATTGAAGGCAACGTATGCAACTCTGAAGGGGGGGGGGGGGGGTGAATAGAGTGTGTGTCACAATTTATCCAATAAAACTAAGGCTACTTACCAACTAGTAATATAATAACAGCAAGTATGGAAAGTAAACAGAGTAAGAAGTCACAAACGCAAATACCGCGATGTATATTGGTTTCCCTCATGAAGGACTAGTCCAGTCCCGAGAACTCTTGCTCGGTATTAATCCACTATTGAATAAATAACAGTTACACCACGTGCTTTGATCTGCAGGCACGCTGACTTCTTATAACCACAAGATTTGATCAGAAGGGCTTGTCGACTTCAAACAACCACGATCTTTGATCCGAACGACTTGCCGACTTCAACATCACAAGCTTTTGATCCGAAGAGCTTACCGACTTCAAACAACAAGAGTAGAGACAACACTTAGAAATACAGGCTTTACAACTCTTGAACACTTCTAATCGAGAACACACTTGGCACTTAGAAGCTAGGAAAATTGTCTTGGAGATGAGAATGTTAAGACACTTGAAATAATAGATGAGAAGATTGAAAGTGAATGAAGGAATAAGAATGAGAAATTCAACATCTATTTATAGGCTTTTTGTGAACCGAGTTCGGACATAGTTCGGACATAGTTCGGTTCTCTAACGTTCAAAAATTTGAACGTTGGAGCCTGGTCTTTAGGAAGATTGAGCAATTTAGGGTTTCTGTATTTGGGTTGTCTGAGTTTGGTCTATATAGGCCAGTTTGGTTCTGTAGGTTTGGGTCAGATTTGTTTGGTGGACTAGGATGTTTGCATAGGTTTGGATTTGAGCTTCCTAGTGCCAACTGCAAACGCGATATACATTTGGTCCTTAAAATAAAAATAAAATATAGAAGAAAAAATTAATTCGATTAGCATGTAAATGACCACTGTATCCTGTAGCATGGCTTGACTTGTCTTTGTGTTTTGTACGATGATGCCTTTTTCTCTGATGACAGTTGTCCAAAGATAAGCACATCATGAAATCTGATTACCTTTCGGAGACTTCGTCCTCGAACCCTCACGGGAGGTGCTGCCCTCTCGATCCTTCGTCCGCTAACCGGGCAGTGGAACCCCCGAGTGCGAGGCTTCGAAGATGTCGTAGGTGGTTCAGAGAAATTTTCTACTATAACACTGTCTTTGGCCCATCTTTATTGCATATATCCTAGTTTGATCTTTCTTACTGCTTGTCTGCAAATACATGTTAGATGGACAAAGCAGTATAATATATTTAATGCTATGATATATTTAATGCATAGTAGGACAATTCTAACTTTAAGTATCTATAATATAGTCATTGCATGAATACTAGTGATATCATAATGTTAAACTTAATCGATTAGCCATATTCAAAAATATCATACAATTATTGGGCTCACACGGATATCCGGTCATGTGAATCAAATCGTCCAGAGCATGAAGATCAGAGTTCCGACGGCTCTGGTGTGGTAGAAACCAGAACAATACACCCGAATATCCGGGCGAGCGGACAAATTTGTCCAGAAAATGAGTCTCTTCAACTCCTTTATATACTTCCTTTCGAAAAGCCAAATTTACAACCCTTTTGTCTCAATAAATTTTTGTCCCAAGGATCTTCTTTACTCCACCTAAGTCCTTTATGTCAAACTCTACACTCAATGAAGCTTTGATTGCCTTTATCTCCATCATGTTCTTGGAAGCGATCAACATGTTATCAACATACAAGAGGAGGTATATCTATAACACATTCTTGAGCCTCCTTGAGTAGACACAACTGTCACACTTACCAGTGAAATCGGTCTTCATCATGGAAGAGTCAAAACGCTTGTATCACTGTCAGGGAGATTGCTTAAATCCATATAGAGACCACTTGAGCTCACATACATGATCCTCCTTACCGGGCTCCTAAATCCTTCGTAGTGCCTCATAAAAGTCCTCTCTTGCAACTCTCCGTGCATAAATACCGTCTTGACGTCCATTTGCTCCAACTTCATATCCTGAGCAAATATAAGTATGTTTGATTATTGGCGTGAATATCTCGTTGTACTCGATCTCCTTCCTTTGTGCATACCCTTTCGAACCAAAACGTGCTTTGTAACGATAACTGCCTGAATATCCATTTGCATCCAATAGCCCTTTTGTCCTTTCGTAGCTGAACTAAGTCAACGTACTATTTTTTTTTCCTTTCTACGTACTATTTTTCCAAAGTGACTCAATCTTATCTGTTATGACAATGATCCAGTGATCTTTGTCCCCTTGTCCAATGATTTCTTTATAATCACTCGTATCACCTGTTTCCATGGCTAAAACAAATGCAACCATATCCTCGAAAGCGTATCACATTAGTGCCCTGTGTGTATGCTATAATCTCTTTAATACTATTGTTTACAGGTCCTCATGGGTTGGCCTTCGTCCTCCATCTTTGAGAACTAGTCCTCCTCCATACTAATAGATTGTATAGGTGCTTCAAAGTTCGTATCCGTCTCAGTGTCATAAATCTCCACCTCCACTTAGTCATGGTTGCCTAACATGTTACTAGAACCCTTAGAATTTTCCTCGCATATTTCAACATGGAAGTCTAATCGAAGCTCCAATCACGGCTCGTGAACACCTTTTTCCTCTCTGGGCCCTACAGTTTGTAGTATTTGATTCCATGTTTGAATTCCAAGAAAACACGCTTCGTTGTCTTTGACTCCAGCTTGGTCTTGTCCTTCCGATTGCGAGCTAATAGGCAACGCAACCAAACACTCAATGAATAATAGTTGCTTAGGTTTCTGCCCCGCACCGCTTCACGGAATTGAAGATTGACGGTCATAGATGTTGACATGTTAAACAAATATCACGCATGACTAACTACTTATATCCAGAAGTCGTCCGAAAGATCGGATTGCAACTACATGCTCTTGGCTCTCTCTATTATTGTTCTGTTCATGCGCTTCACTACCTATTCTGCTATGGATGTCCTGGAACTCTCTATTGTTGTTGTATACCATGCTCCCTGTAGTAATCTTGAAATTCCATGGATGTCTGTCCGCAAATACTTCACCACTCTCCTTTTATTTTTTCACGGTTGTCTTTCATTCGTGGAACCTATCAAACACTTCAGACTTGTGTTTAATGAAATAAATCCATATCTTCCGTAAGAAATTGTCTATGAAGGTGACGTAGTACTCAACACCTTCCTTGGAACGAACTAGTAGTGGCCTCTATACGTTGGAGTGGATATAGTCGATGACTCCTTGTGTTTTGTGAATTGCCTTTTTGAAGCCAACCTTATGTTGCTTGTCCATAGCGCAAAACTTGTAAAATTTTAATTTGCACTCCTTCATACCCTTTAGCAACTCTTTTCTACAGCTTACGTAGATCCCTCTCACTTATGTGGTCTAGACATAAATGTCATAGCTTTTTAGTACCATCCACAACTTTCTATGTCATCGACGACTACACTACCAGTGGAGTCAGTGGTCGTGCTACCATCCGACTGATACATGTTTAATGACAATCTTTGTCCCTTCCTGACCATCAAGTTGTCCTTCACAATCTTCAATGAACTGGCTGAACCAACAAACTTGCAACCTATCACTTCCAACGCACCCATAGAAATTAGGTTTTTCTTCAAATCCGGAACATGTCTCACATTCATGGAATCATGAGTGTTCGCGCTACCTCATAATATATCTTTATCTTGTTGTTCCCAATGCCAACGGTCTTGCAAGACGCATTGTTTCCCATAAGAACGATACCATTGTTGAACCCTTTATGTGTGCTGAACCACTCCCTTTCATTAGCAATCAACCTGGATGACTCCTCAATAGGATTTGGCTTCTCCATAATTTCATCATTAAGAAGAGTAGTTACCCCTTCCATCTCGAGAGGTCTCTTTTCCATAGAGAATTGTTGTTACTAGATTGTCATACAACTCTAGAAGTGAAAGCGCCTTGTCCTCCTATAACTTGACTTCGAGACACATAATATCACTTACTATCTTGTTGAAACTGTTCATATGACTGAAAATTTGGGTTCCTTCCTTCATACGTAGACTACAGAGTTGCTTCTTGAGATACTTGTTAGACAAGGTCTTTGTCATATACAAGCTCTCGAGTTTCAACCATAAACTAACCACATAAGTTTCTTCTATACATGACCTCGTCCACCACACAAAGCTCATTCGTGCTTTGTGTCTTTTGATCCATATCATCCCATGAATCGTCTACCATTCTAAAGGCTTTTTCTCCTTTCTGACGACGGCTTTAAAGACTCCCTTTCACAAGTAGAGTCTTCACCCTTCTGCTACAACAAGAAGTTTCCTTTTTAGTTAAAATTTTTCACCATAAACTTTGTACTATTTACCTTTTTACTCACAATTCCGAAATTCTGACATTTCCTTGGACTTTAATGAACCAACAATTTCAAAAGTTCCGATCAAGGAAGATTCGGAGCGGAACAATGGTGTCACCTACCGTTAACCCATATCACAGAAATTGAAACCCCGACGATTCCCTTAGCTCTGATACTAATTGTTATGCAATAGGAGGAAGTGAGAACATGACAATACCTTTAATAATAACAAGATTAGCAAAGCATAAACCAAATAGTAACACAAGGAATGCAAGATTTATATGGTTCGGTCAAGAGTGACTTACTCCACGAGGCAATGAGAGAACTTTATTGAATCAAGTAAGAGAATCTTACAAAATAAAAATAGTTACACGCAAATACCGCAAAGAGAAACCCTCTCTCTCTCTTAACGACTTCTTCGATGATGGCCTCTAAAAATCATAGAAATCCTATCTTTGACAATATTGTAGCTTCAAGCAAGCAACCATCAAAAGAGATTGATCTAGGGATATTTGAACCCCCTTAAATTTGACCTAAGCCCTAGAGTAATCTGGAGAGTTGAAATGACAACTTTAGACATGAACCGTGCACAAACTGAAGCATCCCCGATCCGATGGACCATGGTATGCCGCCAACATACGACCGGTATGCTTAATTATCACATAATTTGTCCAAAATTTGTTGGACAATTTTGACACTTTCAAGTATGTTGGCAGTATGTCGGCGATATGTCGCTAGGCTGATACTCCATGTTTTTTGGCCAGTTTCGACTCCTCTCAAGCGTCTTCGATTCTTTGGACGGCGATCTCAACTCCCCATAAGAACACGAGCCTCCAACACGTTCGACCTTGGATTGGTTGTTTAGTGGCAGAAGGCCTAGGCCTAGGCCTGGGTAGCTGTACATCAATTGGTGGTATGTAGTAGAATTGGAAGTTGAGAGTAAGATTGGTATTATGGTTCTAAATATGTGTTGTTATTTTCAATTTCTTTATTCTATATTAGTAGATTGGTAGTATGGTTCTAAATACTATTGTCTGTATTTTTTTGAGAGAGTACTACTCTGTCTCTCCCTTTTATTATCAGTACATGCAAATACATCCCCAGACATTGCATTAAAGGAGCTTCGTAGCACTAGGACATTCCTATACATGTACATGCCTGAAAGCACCCTGGGGGGGGGTGAATAAGATCAAGCTAACTAATTAAGCACTAAACGATTTCTAATAGGCAATTTAAAGATTAAGAGTGCAAGAGAAGAAGCAATAACAATACCAATACTCGATGTATCCTGGTATCCTCCCGAGGGGCACTCTAGTCCCGAAACTCTCTCCGACTTTAATCCACTATTATCGCAAATAGTACAACGTGAGTTTTTATCTAAAGGCTCACCAACTTCTTACACGAGAGCTTTTATCTGAAGGCCTCTCCGACTTCAACACAAGGGCTTTGATTCGAAGACTCTCCAACTTCAACCTTTCACAAGAAGGTTTTGATCTCCTTACAACAAGATGAACAACTCACTTTTACAACTCAAGAACACTCTAACACAATTTGTGGATAGACAAGTAAAAGCTTTGGTGGAGTGTTTGTGGATAAGCTTTGGTATATTAGAAATTTTTAGGCTCAAAACATCAACATTGAATGAAGGGGTTTAAGGCTATTTATAACTAAAGCAAAGAAAAAGTGCAAAGAAGCAACTTTCTGTCAGCAGTCGAAGATTTGTCGAATTTTCGCATAAGTCCGTCAGATCATCGCCTGCATATGACAATGACTATAAAAAGAGCCGTTGAGCTCACTGATGTGACAGATCCGACCGTTGGATTCCAAATGGTAACTATTCGGATTATCCGTCGGATTTTCGATGATGTCCATCGGATAATCTGAAAGTTCACGGAAGCTTTTATGTAGCCCATTCGGATCATCCATCAGATTTTCGCGGAGATCCGTACGATCATCCGACTGACAGCCCAACTGTGGTCCAGGGTTATCTACTACCTTAGGTTTCGATTTTGCCATTCATTTCTTGTGTTTACAATTATTGCTAAGACTCATTACAGACTTCAGATATACTATAACAGGTGTAGGCTTCTTCAGAGTTCTGAAATGATGATGGCATGGCTTTACTTATTCCCTTGATAGATGATGGCGTTTCTCCTTGGCGGCAGCTGTCTGAAAATATCCAGTTTGTGAAAATTGAATACCTTTCGTAGGCTTCGCCTCCGAACCCCCACGGGGGGGCTGCCCTCTTGAACCCCGTCTGCTGACCTGGCAGCAGAACCCCCGAGTGCATGGCCACGAAGATGTCGTCGGACAGTTCAGAGAATTCTTGTGGGATACCGTCGTCTTTGGCCCACCATGATTTCTTAATTGCATATGTCCACATTGATCTTGCTTATTGTTTTTCTGCAAATACATGTTAGACGAACAAAGTAATATACATAGAAACAAGTATGATAAATTTAATGCACATTAGGACAATGCTAAGTTTAAGTATAAGTACAATAGTGATATCATGAATATTAGTGATATCATAATATTAAACTTAATCGAATAACCACCAGTGTTCTAAATGGTGACCGCCTAGGCGGTATGCGGTCTCTCTCCGCACCGCTTTTAGGTAGGCGGTGGAGTAGGCGGCCAACGGAGGTTGGCGGCATAGGTGAAGGTGAGGCGGCGTAGGCGGGCCCCTGGATGGACCAATACCTAACAAGATATTTTAGCCAAAAATGTTTTGTAAGCATTATGGGTCTATGGTTCACTTTTACAAAACTAAAACTTTATAAATCTTCGTTCTACAACTTAGTTATGCATGGAACACCCTTAAAATATGCATATTATGCAAAAAAAAAAATAGTGGTAAAATAGTAAAAAATGTTCAAAATATATCGACCGCCTAGGCAGCCTAGGCGGTAGGCGGAGTCTCTCCGTCGCGCACCCGCCTACCGCCGTTTAGAACCTTGATAACCACAATCAAAAACATAGTTAGATCATTGGGCTAACAATGCCAACTATGAATAGCTTGCATTTGTAGGTCCACTTACATATAAGCTTCTGAAAATAATATATATATTGAGTCAAATTCAGTTTAAATGTGGCAATTGTCAAATGTATTATTTGTCTATTAAAGTTGCAATGCAGGAAATTGTCAAACCATGGATCTCTTCTTAGTTGAAGTAGAGTTGGATTGCTGAGTGTTTGAGTAATCATATGAACATTTAGGTTTATTACAGACAGCAAATAGAGATCATTGTTTTAGCATAATTCCTTGAAGTACTGATGCATAGATTGTTGAATGCTATTCCTATACTCTTGGAGTTCTCAAGTTTTCATTAGTCTGTCGTACACTAAATTAGGAGTTGGACAATGCTACTTCTTCAAAAAAAAGCAAATTTTTTGTTTACTTATAAATTATCCTATTCGCTCACACTATGTTAAAGTCCCTACACATTTTACAGAGCCAAAAGTCTACTGATTCTATAAACCTAAAATTGCTGCATTTAGTCACCACCAACCCACCCAAATCCCATCACCATCACTCTAAGCCTCTAATATCGACCTGTGGAGTTTGTTTTCGTTGCATGGTTGCATAATCTCTATTTAAGTCATTGAATGTGGTTCCATTGCATGGTTGCACAACCTCTACCAAAAAGCAAAAGAACTTTATAATGAATTGGAAACAAATTTTAATCATTTAGAAACAAACAGATCAAGCTGGAAGAGTCCCCTTTGGACGTGCATAAAATTGACATTTTTCAAATTTGTGCTTTTGCATAACAATATAAAAAGAGAAGGATAGACATAGACTCTTCTACAATATTATTGCAATTGTAAGTTGGTAATATATAGGCTTTCAAATGTATCATGGAAATTTCCTTCTTCACACATTCAAGTAAAGATTGATTCCTCAAATCATCAAAAATAAAAAAGGATATAAGTAGTTAGGGAATGAAATAAATGAAAGTAATATGAGGGACTCTTGTCGACTGCTTTTGATTTCAAAGTTAGGTATGTAGGCCTCACATTTAAATTGCTATTTCAACAATTCTTTTACTCTTAAAAGAGATGCTTTTAACAAGCGCCGTAGTGTGCTAGGAAATTTACAACCTTTTCTTACCATTTACAAAGAACTTAATGCATTCTAATTTCTTGCTCACTAGATAGTCAATGAGGCAGCTAAATTCAGATATCGGAGTGGAAACCAATTCAATTGTGGAGGTAATTTTCTATCAAATTTATTTGAGATCTATATGCTTTCTACATTTTTCTTGTTGAAACTAGTTTCGTTTCACAGGTTTGACAATAAGATCTCCGTATGGAGCAGTTGGTCATGGAGGTCATTATCATTCGCAATCACCAGAAGCTTTCTTCTGTCATGTTCCTGGTCTGAAGGTTCAACACCTTCACATCCGTGCTTGCTATTTACTATATTGACATCTAGTGGTAGTTGGTCAAATTGTTTTAAACGGCATAATTTAACAATAGGGAACCAGTCAACCAGGTGAGTTAAATCTTCTGAGAATGTCACGTCTTAATTAACTTGGAAACTACTTAAATTTGATTGCAAGCATGGAACAATTCCATGGCTCAAATTTTGACTTTTGAAGTTTTCTTCCAAAGAAAAAAGATGGCTTTTTAAAAATGTTAACTTTATAGGTGGTAATACCTCGAAGCCCACGACAAGCAAAGGGGTTATTGTTGTCCTGCATACGTGATCCTAACCCTGTTCTATTTTTTGAACCGAAGGTAATACATTCTCAAAAAACAGCATATGCCAACATTAAGTTTTTAACTGTATTGTTCATTAATCTCTTGGAACCTAACACACCATTGGTGTATCAGATTCTTAGATGTTATGCTTTCATTCTTAAAACATTCACATTCATCTTTTTCAGTGGTTGTATCGGTTAGCTGTAGAAGAGGTTCCTGAGCATGATTACATGCTTCCTCTATCCGAAGCAGAGGTACCATGTCTTTCAATTGCATCAAGAGGTTCCCTGAAACTGAAAACTGTACATTTATTACTGCCAGGTGATCCGTGAAGGCAGTGATATAACACTTGTTGGGTGGGGAGCTCAGCTTTCCGTGTTGGAACAAGCATGTGATGCTGCTGCAAAGGTTGGTGGTAACATACATGGATTGAGAACTTCTGTTAATTCAATATATGAATGATCATAGCTTTGTTTGGAAACAGCAGGTTTTGTATGTATTTGAAAGAAATTTAACAAAAAATCCGTTTTTATGGAAGACACTGGATTGTTCCACTTAGTTGGTGTGCTCTTAAAAGTTGAATCAACATTCGTCTGGGTCTTTATTATTTGGTTCTTCAAGGAGAAAACTAATCCATGAGAAATTAGAAGGTGATTGAATTACTACGATTAACCATGTTGTTCCTTAACAATCTACAAGGATAATTGCTGATATAAATTTAATTTGATAATCTAGTATTGGCGCTTAACCAGAAAAAATAATGTTGACTGCTTTACTTGATACCACATATAAAGCATCTGACATAGTGTGCACGAGGAAAGCATAATTACGTATCCAATTTTTGTTATTATCTTAAATTGCACTATTCTTGGCAGCCACCTGGACCACGTCCACGGCTAATTAAAACCGAATGATGACTGAAAAGATTCTTCTTTTATTTATATGTAATTTACCATTTATTATTGGAACCCTTATATTCATGTTTCACATTTAATATATCCAAAATGCATTATGTACATGTCACTAGAATCCAATTGCACCAGCTCTAGCTTGAGATATTGAGAGATTTATCAAATGTGATGTACATGCAGGAAGGAGTTTCTTGTGAACTTATCGATTTAAAAACATTGATACCCTGGGATAGGGAAACGGTAGAAGCCTCTGTAAAGAAGACTGGAAGGCTTCTGGTAATATAGGCCCCTTCCTCTGTGTGTATTTCATTATTGTACCATTATTCCTTATAAATCCTTGTCAATTGGCAGGTTAGTCATGAGGCTCCAGTTACCGGAGGATTCGGTGCTGAGATATCTTCTTCCATTACAGAACGCTGTTTCCTGAGGGTATGTGCTTAGCAATGAAGGATTTACCTGTTAAGTTATAAGTTCTAACTAATAGAACGTAAGTTTATGTGCTTCTACGAGTTACGCTGGCGTTAGTGGTTAAACACCTATTAGATAAATGGTTTGTCACTTACAAGTTAGCTACTAGTGTTCCATTGAACAAACAGTTCACTGTTCACCTGTTGAGTTGACTGAACAATGTAGACATAATGGCAAATGGATTATGAATTATCTACTGGCCATTCCATTGCACTATCATGGTCATCATTAATATATTATCCAAAGATAAAACTTAAACAAAAGTTTATGTATTTAGCAACGCAAAAAGACATGTCATCTTAGAAGGCATGCTATATTTGGAAGGATAAAATCTTATACTGAGCATGATAACCCAAACTTGACATGTAATCCTAACATGTTGTGTCACCGGATAGCATATATGGACATATTCCAGGACCATTAGTTTTTATGAGGTCAAAAATGTAGTTCGATAACCAGGGCCGGCTCTAAGATCATGGGGGGCCGAGACGAACTCATGGGACCTCCATACACAATGTGAAGAAAAAATCAAGTAACTAAAATAAAAGTAAATATAACCAAAAAAATTGTTACCACCCATATTTGAAGTAAGGACCTCTAGGGTGTAAGTAAACATGATAACCACTACACCACAACTTTTTTAAGTTAATGGTGACCCATAGTACATCTTGGTTTTATTCTAGATACGTCCATGCTGGTGCCCCTTTAGTCTCTGCCCTGGGCCAAGGCCGCCCATGTCGATAACCTCTCTCACTCATTATTCCTCATTGGCTTGTGTATCAAAGGATCCAAGCCCTAAAATATTCTATCAAGCATGTAACGAGAAAGAAAACTGTATAATTACATGAAGACCGAGTCCACAAGACGATTTACAATATGCTGGTAATGTCCACAATCCGGCTTTCTTCAACAAGTAGGATTGCAGGAGTGCAAATGAGGTCTTCACTCTCATACAAATTTGACATCCATGTCCGATAGAAAGAGAGATGGATATGGACTCGATACCAATTTTTTACTATTGTATTGCCTATTTTGATCTGAATACATATATCAAGAATTCCAGCTATAACCATGAATAGAGAAAAGATTATGGATTGATATTTATCCATGTCATATTCAGATTTTAGAGGAGTGTCCTTTTCCTATTGAGAAACTGAACATAAGAAAGCATTCTCCTGGAGACAAATAACTTAGGCATTTAGTAAACAATCATGGACTATCCAGCTTTAGAAGAATATAAAAGGTCGCCAAAAGGCCATTATTTCGAGATGCTTTATGTCATAGGTAGAAATGACAGAGTAATGAGAGGTACCTCACCCAACCATATTAATTGCTTGAGGAAAGAGAGAGTTACACCGAGATGGCCTTACCACTGAGCATCTTGCCCTGTAGTTGTTGCTGGTTTGAATTTTCTTGCTGGTATACTGTATGCTCGACTGTTTAGGGAAAAGAAGCTTGTATTCTGGTCTCCAGTGTTGTCTTAAATCCAATTGCAAATTGTAGTTTCATCCACTACTAAGCCAGTATACACTACTGTTTAATTCTTAATTCTTTGGCTTGTGAGACAAAGGATCCATCCTGACTGATTTATTTGAACAATAATCTGCTTGCTGGAAACTTT